>APFE030134503.1:44032-121302 GCA_000404065.3 Pinus taeda
AATCAAAAACCCAGAAGTTGACTCACGCCCCTACAATCATCTATATATGGATCCCTCATCAGAAAGATTCAGAGGTTAGAATCTTGTATCTTGTAGAGAAATGTTGTTGGTTTCCTGGTGTAACATCATAGTGTTGGGTGATCTAAGATTTACATGAGGTGAAGAAGGGCTTTCTTGCTGGAGGATGATGCTGAGTCAGAACAATTGGTTGTAATCCTCTTTGCTATTCTTGATATTAATAAAGCTATTCAAGTTTTCCTCCACATTCTTTTATGATTGATTGTATATGCATTTGTGTGGTCAATACATATTTGGTCCTGTATTGTTTATGACTGTAGATCTTTGTTCTTCGATAGTATTATGCTGCTTTGATTCCACAGGAGCTCTTTGAAGCTGGGTAGACGAAGAAGAAGCGGCGAAGATCTATCAGAAAGGAGAGGAACCAGGCAAGGAACCAAACGTAAGATTGAGGTTGGTGTCCTTTGTTCCTCTCTTATCTACTTCTCATAAAGGAAAGCGAAAGTAGTTTTAACTTGTTTGTTTCTAAGATAGCTACCAATCTTAGTGGGAATAGAAGCTCTAAGTGGACACTATTCCCAATAACAAAATGGCGACTCCGCTGGGGAGCAAATAGATTGTTTGCTAGTCTATATTTGTTTGTTTTATAAACTTACAGACGAAGCCTGAAGTCAAGCCAGTTAGCCTTCGAACTGCATTTGCTATGCAAGGGCAAAGTAGATCAATGCTGCTTCAGTCTATCTCCGGGTTTTGTTTATAAATTGAACAATCGATCTGCAAACACTCTAATTGCCCTAGTGGTGGCTCTAGTAACCTCCTTAGATCAACACCTGTGATTTATATTTACTAAACATCACTTGCTCGGTCTAAATCCCTGAACTGAACTGCAAATTGTGACTAAAGACCAGGTAAAAGTCTCGCATTGATACCATTGCACCCTCTCTTCAAGGCAGTCTGTATGTATCGCACCTCCTGTGTGCAGTAGGTGAGATGCATACTGGATTCCCTGTGTAACAGGTGCGATGGTCAGAGAGGGTTGATTTTGCCTTCAGACTTTGGTTTTTCTTCACTCTTTTCAGCTCTATTCAGAGGTTTTGTTGTCTATGGTCAATATATCTCTGTGGAAACCCCCTTCCTTTCCATCATTCCGCCTCCATTGTGCAAAGAACTGTAAATATTTTTATGTATTGTGCGCCATTTTCAGTTCTCTTTTACAAAGAAGTAGCGTAATCAAGCTGTCGTTTCTTGATCTGGAAGTGTCACAAGTGTAGTTTTCAGTCATAGAAGAGAATCCTATTGTTCTTGATGGTCGATTATACTATTACTCTTGTATGTGATTTGAATTAGTAGTTTTTCAAGTGTCGAAAACAATTTTCAATTCGAAATTGCAAAGTGTCGTCGTTATCTTCACTTCGTTTTGAAGAGAAATTTGTTAGTATTGTCACTTTGAAAAGATAATTCAGATTTGTACTTAGCATTCTTCTTGTCATTCACACATTAAGAAGGCTGAAAACAAATACATGCATGTGCATTTAGATTGCTTGTTGATTTGATTTAGGACAGTGCATTTAGTGTGTGCTTTGTGCTCTTTGTTGAAAGAATCCCATTTTTCTTTCCTTAGTAGCTAGGATTTTCATTGCAAAAGAAGATTAAACAATTGTTTATCATCTTAGACTGCATTTTAGGAATTGTATATCTACATCACGGGATGAACCTGAAAGGCAAATTTCTTAAGAAAGATCAACTGTAAAATAAATTCAATGAACATAAAAACGCTTTGGAACCTAACGCACAACATCTAGAAGTCTAGGCTAGAGACGTATTCCGGCATTGTTAAGCCTGGTAACTATCGCTTTCATTGCTGGTTGGGTGATTCCTCCTCTTTGAGATAACAAGTGCCAATACGGACTTGTGCTCCCATGTACCGTCAAGTATATATTGGGAGACCACAATAGGCTATATCCTTTATCCTTAAGAAGCCGTGTCTGCTGCCCTATCGATCGCAATGCACTGAACACAACATTCGGGAAGATTGGCTGCCGTACCATAAAAAGTATTCTGCAGTTTTGCGATTGGTTTGGTAATCCCTCTGTCTAGATTTCCAGAGTAGTCTCTTTCGTTCCATTTCAGACTCCTTAAAGGAAAAGGTCCATCCGAGCACTTGTCACTTCAGGCTCATTAAAAATCAAAGACGACTAGAGTCATCTTTTGTTTTTTCTCGACTCTTAAAAATTGAAAAAACAAGTTGTGTCAAAACGTCTAAAATTCATTTAATTCAGAATCATTTTTCCCCTTTTTATTTTAAGTTGATCAAGTAATTTGCAATCGTGGAAGAAAGTCAATCAAAACCCCGTCGTTCGCAGAGACTTACAAGTCAACCGTCGTTGACTCCGGAAACGAAGCTATTCCGGACAAAGCGAACTCGTTTGACCGGATCGAAGTCCTCTAGGTTAGTTGGAGCAAGTACTCCGACATCCTCAAAGACTCCAGTTACTCCGAACATTTATGGTATCCCTGCCTCTACAGAAGAAATTCGCAGCCACAAGAGGACATTACAACTGATCCTAGTGTGACGGTAAACACTTCTATCCCCGAAACGGTTCCATCTACAACTGATTCGGAAGGTGTTACTCCCTGAACATCTGTCGCTGCAAAACTCATACCTTCTTTGGCACCAGAAATTATTTACAGACCTAATGGTCTATCTCTTCGTCCTAGATTGATTGCCATAGAAGAGATTGTGGAAGATCCTCCATCTAACGCTCCATCACAATTTGGAGCAGGGATCACCCTATATCCTTCTTCATCAGAAGTTAGTCTCCCGCCATCGGAAGTTCCTGAAGAATCGCTAAGGAATTTTTTGGATAGGCTTAATATGTCTGAACAATCGTCGACATCTAGGACTGTGTCATCCAACCCAGCAACAGCAGAATTTCCTGCTACTACTCTGACAATGTTCGTCGGCACACCATCTGTCCCAACTAGCTCTCAATCGCTGGATGGAATCCATCCAGGGGCTGTTTCAACAGTGTGGTCTGTTCCTGTTTGTTTGTCTGGAATAGTATCTAGAATCTCTTATGTTGAGTCTCAGCAAATTGACCCTTCGCAGTGTCAATTTGGTCAATCCAGTCCCCAAAGGCAAATCATTCCTTTGAGCACTGGATTACCACCATATGGGGGGCAGTATGCCTTTTCATTGTTCCCTCCTAGAGAACAACCATATAGGAGTTTACAACAAAGTTCAGGTCAAATTGGAATTACATCCAGCGGTTGGGTATCAATACTGCCTCAGCAACCAAGGGTTGTATATTCAATGCAACTAGTCCACCCTGTGTCGAATATTCCGACTATACCTGCTATGGTGACTGCATCGCAAGTACAAGCACTACCTGTTGTATGTCAACCCCAAGTTTTTCAGATTGCAATACAAGAGCCTCTCGTCTCAGCGATTCAATCACAACCTCAAGTTAGTGCCTCCTTATCTGGAGCGACTCAGGCTCAAACAGGTACTATGACTCCTCATCTTGGTCAATCATCCAATATTGGACAACAACAAATGGTCCAACAACCATGGCTGGTTCAATATCAACAACTGCAATTCCAGCAATCATATCAGGGACCTGAGCAACAAGTCTTTGTAAGTAATGGGCAACCGCATTTCCAAAGCGGTTATCAACAACCATACTATAATGGTTATGCCCATCAACCTTATCAAAGTTACCAGCATCAAATACATTATGCTGGTATGCAAAGACCCACTGCTCAAGCAATTCTATCTTATCCTGGGTATGCTTCGCCTAACCTGAATCAATAGTTTCCCTTTGTAGCAACTCTAGAATTACCAGATCTAAACCGGTTGACAAATGATCCAATTGCTTATGCCCCTTGGTGGCTGGTGATTCCACATAAACTTCCGTCAGATATTCCTAAATTTAATGGAAATCCGACTGAAGACCCATCCAATCATGTGATGACCTTTCATTTGTGGTGTTCATCAAACACTCTCAATGATGATTCGATCAGGCTTTGCCTTTTACAACGAATGTTAACTAGTCCGGCAGCAAAATGGTATATCGAATTGCCTAGAGCTTCGTTTGATAACTTCAGTACCCTAGCCACAACCTTTTTAACCCATTTTTAGTTACCCATAAGGTACGAAATGGGAACAGAGCTTCTTACCAATTTCAAACAAACGACGACCACTCACATATCTGATCATATTCATGAGTGGCGAGATCATCTTAGAATGGTAAAAACATATGTTCTTGATCATTTATTGGCTGAATGATTTATTAAGTCATTGTTACCTTCTATTACAGAAGATGTGGCAAAGGGAGGAGTCGTCACTGAAGAACAAGTTATTGCTCGTGCACAATATCTAGACTTGATCTATACTCAGTCTGGCACGCTCTACGATAAAATCCCTGATGCTCCTAGACCGGATTTTTCCATTCCTCCCCCTCCTAAATCAAACAAAGACTCTCATGCCGGTGATGGTGTGATAGGTACGACTAGCACGAAAACTGTAAAGGCTACGCCAAAGAAAGCCCGTATGGTTTCTAGTCAAAATGCAAATGAAAAACTTCTCGCCTCGGAGGTTAATGCTATGTCGATTGACAAAGGCAAAGAACCACAGCAACCAGGAGGCAAGAAGAAAAAGAAAGGGAAAAAGAGAAAACAAGAGGAGTCATCTCCTAGAAAATCTTCTGCAAACCCTTCTGGGCAAAGGAAAACTCCTTCAGGGTGTCAGATATGCGATGAGGATCATCGGACAAGAGATTGTCTATATAAAGCTAAGCTTAGAAAATTCTTCAAGAATTCAAAAACCTCAGCGGTATTGACTGATCCGTTTCCGAACCCAGGAACAAATCTGGTTGCTAGCGACAATGCTTCCCTGTCCCGAGTGCTTATGTTGTCCATTTCAAAACAACAAAATGATGCTTTGATATCGACAAGGAATAAAAATTATGGAAATCCACAGATGTCGAACAACAAGGCTACAGATCAACCTAGTAGTTCGACAACAACTTCGACCGAAGTTGTGCCACCCATCATTCCTGAGCTAACGATAAAGTCGCCAAAGGTAGCAGTACACAAATCGACATTTAATTCTCGTGCCAGAGCAGCACAACATTATAATATAGAGGAGGATCTAGCCCAATTGTCGTCCACTATGTCGACACTTGAGGTACTGCAAAATTGCCCCTCCCAAAAGCAGGCTTTATTATCAGTGATAGGTGGGATTGACCCAGCGGATTCCAATCTTGTGGCCTTTGATCACAAAGAATATGACCCTCAGTGACCAGCTCAACTAGCTTTCCTTATTCAAGTGAAAGCCCTCAACAAAACTGTTCATCGAACAATTATTGATGAGGGGGCATCTACATGTATTATGTCAATGAGTTGCTGGAAAAATTTAGGTTCACCACCCTTGTCGCGATCGTCAACGACATTAAAAGCATTTGATGGACGAACATACACCCCATATGGGATATTGAGTAACTTGCAAGTCGAACTGGGGGCAAAACAATAGAAATTGATGTTGAAGTTATCAACGGAAACCTCGATTACAACATCCTACTGGGAAGGCCCTGGATATATGCTATGGTTGTCGTTCTGTCAACGTACTTAAGGAAGATTGCATTTCCCTTCCAAGGACGAATCACAATCGTCGACCAACAAACATTTCTCCCCAACAGTTCACAAGTTACGGGAAGCATTTCGATGATCCACGAAAGCTCTTAGTCGCTTCAAAATATTGGAGTAGGTCTCCTAAAAGACCCTTCCTCAATGGGGACTTTTGCCCTTCCACCTCTGAGTAAGCTGGCAGAAGTGGCCACAGTGGAAACCTGTCACATGAGATCTTCTACATCAAAAAAGATGAGGAAGAACTCAGAACATTTTGATAATGTGGATCATCGCGAGGTATTGCCTCCAAGCCCTACCATAGCTACATCATTTGATGATCAATTCAGTGATGTTGTACATTATGTACTGGGGGCATTGGAACCAGATCTTTCCTTCATGACCCCTTAGGAGTTGTGATCAAAGGTCACCATGAGGATAGTTCTTTTACTATGTCAATCTCATTAAAAAATGAAACAACTCCCTTTCCAAATCGAATCTTTGATTACGATCTCGTAAAATTCAAGTCGAGTCTTTCAAAGATCTCAAAGGTAAACCTTCATTACAACCACCGAGTTGAATGCAATGAAGCTTGGGGGGCATGCACCTCGGTTTGCGTTATTATGCTGGGGGCATGCAAACTTATCACCGTTACCGCATGGTTCAAGTTCGTTAAAAAATAAACCCGCCACGAGCAGTGTTACCACAGGGTTCAAGTTCGTTAAAAGATAAACCCACCACGAGTAGTTTTTATGCGAAGTTCAAGCTCGTTAAAAATTAAACCTAAGCAATGAGCAAATGTTTCCCACAAAGTTTAAGTTCATTAAAAAATGAACCAATCTTCGGTAAATAACCATTGCGAATGCATTATCATCAGCTTTTGAGCCTTGGTCGTGTTCTCATCATCACCTCCACTTTGTTTAGCGATCATATACCTCCATTTGATTGTTTACCCCTTTTGAGGAACATCTGCGACGAGTGATTTTGTTATCCATCCTTGTGACACTGTCGTGATTGGAAAATTCCAAACCTTAACTGGAATCAGCTGCTACCCGAAATTATCACTCGTTCCTTAAAAAACGAGTCTCCTTTAAGCTCTTTTCACCTGACTCGTAAAATATGAAAAGATTGCCGAGCGATTGGCCTCTCCGGCTCGTTAAAGTCATCGGAAGTGTTATCCCCCCTCTAGATTTTAATATTTTTGGACCGAGGGATTATTACACAAAAAGAGCGAGCGCTTGTCTTGTTCGGCTCGTTAAAACTATCGAAAATTCATCCCTTTCGTATTATTTTACGCTTTTTCAGACTTAAGGGGATTATATGACGAAAAAGAATCATTGGAGTTTCCTTTCCGTCCCTTTTCAGACTCTCTAAAAATGAAAAAGGACCGAGTTATCATTGTCGTTAAACTCGTTAAAACCAATAGCGACAAACTTGTCCAAATAGACAAGAACGAGTTTCACTATCATTAGGCTCGTTAAAACATAGCGACGGGTTCGCTCGAAGGGCGGAGTATAGAACAAGCATATGTTATCCTCCTCAAGCTTGATATAAATAAAGAGGTACTGGTCAGCAATGATTGGGGAAAATTGGGAAGAAAACTTGAAAAATCTTTATTGGTAGCAAGTCGCTCTTGAACATGACACTTTCACTCTGTTTGAGTCGGATTGGGTTATTCCGTTCACCGGTCATATCACCATTGGTTCGTCACACCATCCATCTTTGGGGTTAACACTACCAATCCATTGTCAGTGTCATCGGTATGTTCAAGAGAAGTTGCTCAGAGAATTCACCTGTGTCTCATCCGCTGCAATACATTCACGCTCTATTCTTTCATGACCGCCACCCTGAACCCTGTATCATCAGATCGTTTTCACCTCCAAAATCATTTGCTCCGTTCCGTGTTGTAGATGTGGGATTCATTAAGGCCCTCCTACGATGAGTCACTTCTTGTCGACATTAGCTCATTATCCAAGAAGTCGGCCTAGGAACAACCCCTTTCAGTACTTTGAAGCTTGCATGCCTCAATGGCAACTTTCTCACTTTCAGCGACAGGTTTACATCAATGGCGTTCGACCGAGAGATTTTGCATCGTGTTCGACGCCAAGTCCCTTTTCAAACCACGCAAATTGTACTGTAGTAGCTTGAGGATCATTGTCATTATTGGTGATTCCTCTCGCGCCTGTTAATAGCTTACATCATTGGCTGATAATCAGGCGATGTCTTTCCATGTTCGACTCCAGAACATCTTTCACATGGATCGACTTGTACTCCGAGTGAAGATTGAACGAGTTTTGAAGACCCCGGATCTAGTTTCATCCATCCGGGCTGCGATATATTCAGGAATATAAAGACATCAAATGTACATCATTGCCGAACAGATGATCACCCAAATCAAAGGATGATGACTCCATCCGAATCATCAGTTTTCTACACAGACGGTTGTCTGTCTTATGTACATGAAAATGAATTTATAAAGCCGAGCATGGGAATGCCCGCCTCAGCTAGATCATGAAAAGTATTATGAAGATAATGTATTGTATTGTATCTTATTACAGGTCACCTTCCAGCGCGAAAAAACTTCGGATCCTCATAATAAAGCATTTCACCCAACATCAAAAGATTAACGACCTCATGCTTTAGGGGGCAATTGTTATAGACATTTTTGGGCACTGCAACCCCAATCATAAATGTCCATAAACCAAAGGCTCCTAAGTCCCTAAAAGTGTTGCTTCACTCCCTAAAAGAACAAGGTCAACTGATTACAACATCTCCCAGAAGTTCTCCACAGAAAACTGCTCAGAACTGCTCAAAACTGAACCATACAGAATGCCCAGTGCAGAGGGTGTGATGCATATCACCTACTCAGTGTAAAGGGCGCGATGCATACTGGAAAACCCTTCTGTAGGGTGCGATGGGCAAGAATGGACAAATGGCAGAGATAGTTTGCGAGGTGGAGGATCATGGAATCTTCCAGAAACTTCTCCTCTGACACTTGCCTCTCTGAATTCGCCCAAGAATGAGTAAGAAATCATCAATCTCCAAGTGGAATCAAGAAGTATCAGAGGGAGGACACTAATCAAAAACCCAGAAGCTGACTCACCCCCCTACAATCATCTATATATGAATCCCTCATCACAGAGATCCAGAGGCTAGAATCTTGTATCTTGTAGAGAAGTGTTGTTGGTTTCCTGGTGTAACATCATAGTGTTGGGTGATCTAAGCTTTACATGAGGTGAAGAAGGGCTTTTTTGCTGGAGGATGATACTGGGTCAGAACAATTGGTTGTAATCCTCTTTGCTATTCTTGATATTAATAAAGCTATTCAAGTTTTCCTCCACATTCTTGTATGATTGATTGTATATGCATTTGTGTGGTCAATACATATCTGGTCCTATATTGTTTATGACTGTAGATCTCTGTTCTTCGATAGTATTATGCTGCTTTGATTCCACAAGTGCTCTTTGAAGCTGGGTAGACGAAGAAGAAGCAGCGAAGATCTATCAGAAAGGAGAGGAACCAGGCAAGGAACCAAACGCAAGACTGAGGTTGGTGTCCTTTGTTCCCCTCTTATCTACTTCTCATAAAAGAAAGTGAAAGTAGTTTTAACTTGTTTGTTTCTAAAATAGCTACCAGTCTTAGTGGGAATAGCAGCTCCAAGTGGACACTATTCCCGATAACACTAGGCTATTTCTACTTCTCTTAACTAGTGAAGAAGGGCTGAATAGAGATTCTTTGATCCTCTTCAGCCAAGATTGAAACTAGATCTGAGAATGTAATGGTTGAGTGCTGTTATTCAATGGAAAAATGTCCTGTTGTTTCATCTTAATATCTGATGTCATCTATCTAATGCAAGCAAGTTAGATCTGTGTTAGTGTATCGAAATGATAATTAATACTTAACTGTAAGTTAATATTCAGATCTGTTAATACCTGTAAAATAATACAGATTTGTGGGTTTAACTGGGTTATTCGTTGTTGAAGTTCATCCCAATCACTTCATACATCTCCCAACTCTCTGCCCTTTGGTTAAGGCACATGGCACCGTTGCCAAGGAATGTGAAAGCTACCATCATTGAAGAAAAATGCATAAAAAAATGTAGCGAAGTGCCCCAAACATTAGATGTTGCCACATGTAAAATAGTGCCTCCAAATAGGTGAACTCAACAATAAAACAGTCTAAACATGTGAACATCCATGAATAAGGAAGGAAAAGGTAATCACATTGATCTCTAACACCGTCTCTCCCATGCATTATAAACAAGGTGATGTTCAGACCAATGTCCCAAACCAAGCTCCCAACATTCACATCTCCTGGTATAGTACATCTGAAAAGAATGCCTACAAAAATGCACGATGAAATTGCATTTTTCAGGTAGTAATAACACATCAAGGCTTATTCTTCTCATTAAAATAGGAGGAACTGAGAGAAGTGAAAGCTACAGCCTACATCACTGGCTGACAAAGATGCTGAAAAGTAAGCATAAAAATTCCTTTTGGAGACAGAGGGTTTGCCTAGCTGGAGAACAAGTCTGGAAACCATTTGCTATATATGCTCCAAGGATGTAATAATTAACACTTCTATCTCCTTACTACTCGATAGAAATAACTCCAAAAGAGATTTAACGCAACGAACATTTTAAGGATCTTGTAAATCAAGTTTGATAGAACACTTGTTGGAGAGATGAATGTATTATTGCATTGTTTGGCCCTAGTATCTGTTGAAGCTTCAACCAACGAGCAAATTATGCATCCAAAACAGTTGCCTAACTGTTACCTTAAAGTCTTCCCAACAAGTTATGAGCAACTGGTTGGATGCAGAAAACATCCAGGCACGGGTATGCAGCCCACCTGCTACCTTGAAGTCTTCCCAACAAGTTATGAGCAACTGGTCAGATGCAGATAACATCTAGGAATGTGTATGCACCAATGCAGGACTTGTACATTTTGTAAACAAGATGACTAGGGCAAAATAAGGACTTTATTTTTTGTAATGATGCCACATTTCAAAAGTACTTGTATAGACTATTTAATCTCAATTTTATGATGGTGTAGTAAAAGGATATGGTCTCCCTGTTGTTCCTCCTAGTTGTATCTCTATACTATGTTCGAGTTTATGACTGGGTATTAACTTCTCTGGTAGGTCCTGGAATACATCCTTGAGTTTTCCATAGATCTAATTTATTTATTGATTTGGAATACATCATTAAGACTTCCAAATATCTGCTTTTTTATCGATTAGAACTTATTAGTTTTTCATGAAATGCTTCCATATGATAACACCATCCTATGTATGTTAGTGTTCCATTGGAAATCATTTCCTTCATTTGATGTGAACAAAAGGAGGAAAGAAACCAAAAAAACTTGATCTTTCACCATTTCTCTTTCACAATTCCATGTAAACTTGATGAACAATTTTAAAGGTTCATGCCAGATGTGACCAACTGCACTAATTATTCAGTGCCTAAAACCATATTGATCTCATCCTAGCAAAACAACATAGAAATCCATGCCATCTCATGTTAGCAATGCAACATAGAAATCAAATTCTAAGTTGGAGTTTTGTAAAGACAACAACACCCTGTGACATCTGCCAGCCCTTGAAATAAATTTCTCGTCTACAACCATAGTCTCAAAATCCTTCATAAAAGAGTAGATTTAATCTTTACGCAAAATCGATGTGGATAAAGCTGTGGGTATGTCTAAGGACTATAACATTACCATTTTTCACAGGTTCCCTACGTTTCACTGTGCATGGTTGGGTAATTCCCATCATGTTTGCTAATGAAAATTTTGGCATAAACTCTTCACCTCCTAACTTACAAATGACATCATCTACGTCTTCCTAATCAAGGCTATCAATAAAAATATCAAAGTCATCATCTCAACGTTCTCAACTTTCCAATAATACAATTTTTTTGGCTTTGCATTTATGACTAAGGCTCTAATTAGCCTTGAATTTGTAACAATTATTTCCCTCTTTTGATTCTTTATCTCCGCTATTGAGTTCCATTAGTGAGGAGTGCATATAGTGCCTTCTTTAGTATTTGGTATGTTCCTATCTTCTTATGCATAGCTTGGTGCCAACGATGTAAATCATCTAAAACATTAAATCTTCTATCAGGTCTCAGACATCAGTTGCAAGAATTTTCCATTCTGTTATATTCTTCCAATTGTTCCATATTATTATAAATGAGTAAGTTTTGAGAAGATATCATGTTATTCAACGTCTTGGAAACTTTTGTAAAAGTTAAAGTGAACGTTTGCAAATTTACTGCCACATGAATCAGTGATATGTACGACCTTTTGAAAACATCAACCGGTTGAAATTCGTTCGTGATTTCAATCTCTCGATTTTATCAAACCAAATGTTTATCCCTTAATTTTATTTTGGCTAAGTACTCGATAAGTTCCATTGAACTGAGACCACTCCCCATAGAGGACCACTGATATATGAAATTGAGATTACATCATCTATCCAGCACCAAGAAGAGCATTCAAATTACATACCTTTTCAAGGTAGTTTGGGTTTGGATGTCCCCATGGATTTCGCCCACCTGCATAATTCTGAATATTGAAAGCAACAATTGCCCGTACACTGCAAATAATTAACCATTAGCTGGCCATAATGGGATGAGATTCTAAAAAATGGCAAATGCATCCCAAAGTAATGCAACATTTGGAATATGAATACATTAATTTGTTATTTATATGGTTAATCATTTAAGCTAGAAAACCTCACTTCATAATTTTATAACAAAGAAATGAAGGGATAAATATCATGAAACATAACACAAAGGAAAACATCACATTTTCATTTAAGGAATAATATAAAAAACATAGATGATGTACAAACAATGCAGGTTCCAATGAGTTGTTATCATGGACCCAATGGTACCATGTTGATTTTTATAGCATCAGGAGGTATTCCCACAGCCAAGAGGTCTCCTAAGTCAGGCTAGGAGAACAGTGAAAAATTAAAATAAAGTCTCTATTTTTTTGGCATCATGTAAGCTCAAAAAGAGGACAAGTTGGCCCCACCATGAAAGTGTGTCTCTTGGTCAAATTCAACCCCATTTGACAAGTATATATACATAATGTGACATCTTCATTTTGATCAATAATCATCACATCTTCTCTCTTCTAGAGCAGCCGCATCTGTGACAAAAAGAGGCAGAATTGACTGAAATTTGACTGAGTTTGAGTTTGACTGTTGACCATAGTTGACTACAGTACGGATCTGATCACAGGACCAAGATTTACTGCAGGCCGAACTTTGACTATTTGATC
This sequence comes from Pinus taeda, assembly GCA_000404065.3. Taxonomy (NCBI): domain Eukaryota; kingdom Viridiplantae; phylum Streptophyta; class Pinopsida; order Pinales; family Pinaceae; genus Pinus; species Pinus taeda. The sequence continues at coordinate 56,965 of APFE030134503.1, forward strand.
AGCATTGGATTTTGTATTTTTGGCTGGTTTTACCTGCATTGACTTGTTGGAAATTGACCAGGTTTGACTGGTATTTGGACTTGGATATTGGCATAGATTTCTAGAGAATTTGGATTTGTAAACCTTGCTGGAGAATAATTTTTCCTAGAAGAAAAGTCGCTGGGTTTTCTCCCAAGGGTGGATTTCCCAACGTAAAATTGTTGTCTCTATTGTGCATGGTTCTCTTTCTTGCTGTTTGCCGCATTTACTGTTCAAATGTTTTGTGTATAATTGTTCTATGATATCAGTGGCATGAGATAAATTGTCTAAAGATAATTAGGCAGTAAATATCATATCAGAAAATTGGTTTCTACTACACATCTTGTAGAAAATTCAACATGGTATCAGAGCTTCGTTGAAAGACCAGCCATTGAAGTCAGCCTAAGAGACAAGTGTTCAGTGGTTTGACTAGATTTTGAATTCTGGTCAATTTGTGCCAAGTCTCAGAATGGAAAAAAGTGTTACAATTATTTAGAAGGAAGTCGCTCTAGAGCCAGAGGGATTTGAGGAGAAATCCTCCCTCACCTACTATTATATAAAGTGAGAAGAGTGCCTATCATAACATTTGTATTAAAGTATGTACTTTCAGTATTGGTGTGGTACAAGAGTTGGAAAACTCAGGGTTTGTAAAACCTAGACAAGGCTTCGAAGTTACGACTTGTATTGAAGTCTTGGATGAGAAAGTCCTAGGGTTTATGGGATGAAACCCTAGATCAAGACTTGGAATGCTGGATGCAAGTTTGTTTGATGCCTACTTGGTTAATCTCCTTAATGGAATGTGGAATGACTTGGTGTTGATGCTAGCTTGTTGTTGAACCTTTGATGTGGCTAGATAGCTCAATGAATCCGTAGCATGCAAAAACCCCGACCCTTATAGCTAATGCAAGAAAAAGGAAATGAAAGCAACATGCATCAACAATTGATGTTAAAAATGAGCAACTGCCTCAACACAAGTCAAAGGAATCCAAGTTTGATGAGATTGCAGATGGGCGTCAATGATTTCTGCAAGCAGCCAAGGATCAAGAGGGAGTTGACAATTCCCTACAACCCTCAACAATTTCTTTCTTAATTAAGAGATAAATACTTCATATTTTTCTCCCATGATCAATATTATTATTATTTTTATTCTTTTTGGTCAGCCGCTTGTCCTTGTATTTTGCTTGGTTATGATTTTTTTTTACAAGGCCTCCTAAATGGAGAGAAGAATGGGTAAATTGCGATGATTCCCTGTTATGAAACCAGCTCAAGAGAAGATAGAAAAGATAGATCAACGCCTTATAATTCAGCCTCTTCGAGGGGGCAACCTCCTTTACATTACATAAATGAACAATTCTTGGATGATACAAATAAAAAGACCTCCTTTCTATATATAGGAGTCTAAAGGGTCATAACATAATCAGAGCCGACATAACAATAATAATGTAAAGACACAATAATAACAACAGTGGACTTCTATGGAGCACAATAGTAACAATATGGGCACTACATGGGTACATCAATATAATAAGTGGGTTGTACTAATAACAATAAGGGGTTACACCAGTAGTATAGGGGCCTAACATCACCCTTGTGGCCTAACGAACCACCAGGCGTGGAGGCCTAATTCTGAGAATCGAGCCTCCACGCCTGGCCAACCCCTCTGTCCCACCCTAGTAGTCTAACGGGTCATGGGGATGGGGTAGGAGGAGGCTGTGTGTAGCCCCTCCCACCCCACCCCGACATCCTAACAGGCCCGTTGGGCTGCCAAGGTGGGGCAGGAGGGCCTGCATGCAACCCTTCCTACCACTCCCCCATGACCCAATGGGCCCGTGGGGGTGGGTGCCGCTAATTCGCATGATCAATCACACCACACCCACTGTAGACATAGTGATCTTCTGCCTACCATGAGCTTGTCAGGTAAACCTGGCTCATCTAATTTTTTAATTTATAAAAAAAATAAATCATTAAACCTATTGAATTTTAAAACTTGCACACAACAAAAGGGAAACTAATCGTTCAAATGTGATAATATTGCATTGAATATGTTGTTTATAACAATGTAGCTACTCCACAAGTTCACTCCAAGCCTTTTAATGAACCTCAAAAAGCCTTGATGTGATGTGAGGAATAGTGATAATGAAATTTTTGATATACCGAAAATTATGGAATTGTTTTATTGCACAGTTACTATGGGATTAAATTGTTTTTATAAAAACTTTAACATGTAACTTTTTTATGGTGATATAGGGAACTATGATAAAAAAACGTTATAGAATTGTTTTACTACATGGTGAATGCCAAATTAATTTGTTTTTATAAATACTTTAACATATAAATCTTGTTATGGAGATATAATAAATTCAGATAAAGCGAACATTATGGAATTGTTTTACTACATGGTGAATGTGGTAATAATTTTTTTTTATAAAAACTTGACATATAAATCGTGTTATGGCGATATAGTAATTTATTTTAAATGTGTGATAGAATATATAATAAAAATTAAAAAAAAAAAACATTCAATTGTCTAGTAAATGTTATATAGTTTAAGTAAAAAATTAATTTAGGTAAAAGATTTAGTTTACATTTTTACTTTAAAATTTAGTTTAAATATTAATTTCATATAAAAAATTAGTTAAAATTTTTCAATAAATTGTAGAAGAAAATTATGGAGGAAAATACATGAAACAAAATTTTTGGAGGGAAAAGTTTCCGCAAAAAGTTATGGAGGGAAACTTTGAAGGGAAATTTTCATTCTTTAAACTATATATTATTGTTAGGAGAGAGTGCATTTGTATCATTCAACCTCTTCTGTTTGAAATGCATGGATTTTTCTGATAGTGATGTTTCTCTTTGTGAAGCATCAACATCTTCGTCATGTAACAACTCTATTCATATTGATGAATATAACGGAAACTCTTCCACTATGAATAGAGAGTCAAATCTTCCAAATAGTCCTAATATTAAGGACTATGAGAGTAGCACTAATGAAATATAGGATGAAGAATTTCAAATAAGTAAAGAGTCATGATTTCCACATAGTCCTAATCCTATGGACTATGAAAGCAGCAGTGATGAAGAGCATTATGAAGATTTTCAAATAAATAAAGAGTCGTAGTTTCCACTTAGTCCTAATCCTATGGGCTATAAGAGCAGCAATGATGAAGAGCATGATGAATAATTTCAAATGAATAGAGTGTCACGGTGTCTACTTATTCCTAATCCTATAGACTATGGGAGAAATAGGGATGAAGAGCATGATGAAGAATTTCAAATGAATAGAGTGTCACAGTGTCCACTTAGTCCTAATCCTATGGACCATGAGAGTAGTAGTGATGAAGAGCATGATGAAGAATTTCAAATGAATAGAGTGTCATGGTGTCCACTTAGTCCCAATCCTATGGAAAATGAGAACAATAGTGATGAAGAGCATGATGAATAATTTCAAATGAATAGAGTGTCACAATGTCCACTTAATCCTAAGGACTATGAGAGAAATAATGATGAAGAGCATGATGAAGATTTTCAAATAAATAAAGTGTCATGGTTTCCACTTAGTCCTAATCCCATGGACTATGAGAGAAGCAGTGGTGAAGGCCATGATGAAGAATTTCCAATAAATCAAGAGTCACATTTTCCACCTAGTCCTAATCCTAAGGACTATGAGAGTAGTAGTGACGAAGGATAGGATGAATCACTTAGTCCTAATCCTAAGGACTATGAGAACAGTAGTGACGAAGGACAGGATGATTCTCTTAGTCCTAATCCTAAGGACTATGACAGTAGTAGTGACGAAGGGCAAGATGAAGAATTTTCAGTAAGTAAAGAGTCACATTTTCAACGTAGTACTAATCCTATGGACTATGAGAGCATCACTAACAATGCACATGATGAAGAATATCCAATAAATATCGAGTCAAATTTTCCATTTAGTCCCAATTCTAAGGACTATGAGGGTAGCACTGAAGAAGGGAAAGATGAAGAATATCCTCCAAATCAGTATTTCAAAAGCACAGATGATCATAGTGAGGATAACATTCCTCATAATGATGATGAAAATTCTTATACAAATGATGATCCAATGATGGAGATGTTTCCAGAAAATATTGTATCAAGGAGTAGGAGCAGACCTTTTTGTATCAATCCAAGATGTTCAAGTTATACAAGGGGTAGAGAAGAATATTTTACGAGAATAAGTTTTATCAATTCTCTCATTTCAAGTGAATGTTTTCAAAAATATTGCTTGAAACATATGGATTTCAAGTTTGCACTAGAGAAAAGGAAGAGATATTTGTCAATGAATAAAAGCATGCACAATTCATATTTAGTGGGGTGCATGCAATCTACATTGTCATGTTATGATTATCTTATTGGTTCTTTATTTATATGTAGAAAGGCTTTCAAAATGCTTCATTCAATGGGTAACTTTTTTCTGTCAAGAATCCAAGTAAATTTAGAAAAGGATCCCACATTTTATTCATAAGTACGTTATGAACAAAAGTTTGGGCCATTATCAAATACTACAATGTCATGGATGAAAGATTTATTTTCAAAGCATGGAGAGTGTATTCAAAATAGAGACACAATACATATTCCAGATGATTTCTCAAGATGAGAAATCTACAACTTATATAAAAAATATATAGAAGGTTCTGAAGGACATGATCGATTTATTTATATCAATATTTTGTGAATATATGGAAGAAAGAATTCAACAATGTTTGTATTCCTAAGAAGACAAGGATGGGTATTTGCAGTACATGTGCTTCTCTTAAATAAAAAAGGGATAAATGTGAAGGGTAAAAAAGAGTTAAGCATTCATAACTTAACTTTAAAATTGTATATTCATCAACTATGAAAACGTATTTCTTAATGACTTTATTTTATCTTGTGTAGATTCCATTGTCAAAGGATTTCAAGAGAATCATGCACAACAAAAAAGTGAAATGAAAAATTTGTACAAGCACTGAAAGAAGTGTTATGAAAATCCAAATAAATATTTGGGTTTAATAATTGATTGTATGGGCCAGAAGAAAACACTTCTACCACATTTTTTTCACACACCCAAAAATTTAGAGGAAAATTTTATTTAGTATCATGTGGTCAGTTGTATGGTCTTGAATGGGAAAACATTTCAAGGGTATACTTCATAGCTCCAAATATTCATAATGATGCAAATACGTCAATAACCATAATTCATGATGTGATTTCTCATTGGTTTGTTAATGTTCCTGAATTTTTGTATCTACAATTAGACAACACTTGTCTTGAAAACAAAAATCAGATTATTTTTGGATATCTAAACATGCTTGTTGAATTGAGAATTTTTCAGAAGGTAAAGGTTAGTTTCCCTCTTGTTGGGAACATTCATGAATGTATTGATCATATGTTTAGTCGTTTTTCAATCACATTGAGAAGGAAGGATGTTGGGAGATTGACATCGTTAATTGAATGTATTAAGAAATCATACATGCCAAAGCCTACATTCGATGTGTTGGAAGAAAATGTTGACATGTGAAGGTTTATTCTAGGATTTCATGGTGAGGAGAAATGCATTGAACAACTTAATTACATTAGCTTCCAACATCAATTTCGTATTAAAAAAAATTGACGGGAAAACAATAATATGGGCAAGAAGTATTCAACTACTGTGGAATGGGCAACATAATCAAGTTTGGCATTTTTGAAGTTCATTCTAGATCATCCAATATTTGCGACAAATATATTGTTATTACAATAAGTTGTTGAAGTTCATAATGCACACAAGCATAATAGAGATATAAATTATTCTGATTACCTAGAAGAGATTAAAAAATGTATTAGATATACATATGATTACTTTGATATTTTTGATTCATTTTGGTGGGAGTCTTTTTTCAATAATAAAATTGATATCATGCTCAAGCAATCAACCTAAATGCTTATTCTATTGAACTGTGTAAGAGTGGCCTTACCCAGGAGTCTTACGTTTGAGTAGATCCGACAGGGTGCAAACCCTCAGCTTCTCTTGATATCTTTGAAACCTGAAAATTATACAAATGAAAAATATACAATAGTAGAAACGTAAAGCATGTTCATGGTATTAACATTAAATCATATAAATGAATGAACAATTATACATCAATGTAAGACTCATAAGTGAATTACAATATAAATAGATGCATAAACACATTTAATATCGAAAACAGAACAGCATTCCTTTATTGAAATTAGCTGCAAGTAAAGTGGAGAAATACAACCTGACTCCTTCTTCGGCTCCAAGTGGAACCGGCCTCTGGATTCGCCCTTTCCCAACCTTAGCAATCCTCCTCCATCACCAATACAAGGATATCTTGAAGAAAGATGAAGGATATCTACAACAAGGAAACAAGGGTTTCCTGAAGCTTTGGGGAGTGCAGAAGGCATAAGGATTTCGTCAGACTTAATCAGTGATAATCTCACTATAGTATCAATATCTCATATCTTCCCCCCCAAGACCTTCCCATGGAGATTTATTTATACTTCCTCAAATTAGTTTTCTCAGTTGGGAAACAGTTGGGTCACGGGAAATAGGAGGTGAGTAATAGGTAAAACCCATGAACTCCGCCTGAAATTAAGGAAATTTATTTTTTTAAGTGTTTTAACATATGTACATGGGTTGGATATATGATGACCTACATGTACATGCTTTTACCATAGGGAAAAGTAGTGTATAGGGAATACAACATTGTTTTTAGATTTTGGACCAAGTCTAGAAGGAAGAGTTGCCCTAGGCCATAATCAGAGCATCAAATCTACCAAGAGTGGTAAATGGTGCTATAACAAGGACATCGATGGAGCAACTGGTCAAATAGGTGAAGTAGATGGCAACACAATGCATTGTCGAAGTCAGAGTAGTACAGGTGGAGTTGGGAGGTCTTCACAACAAGATCTTCATACCAATTGAGTTACTCGGGGCGAGTCACCAGATCTTTGCTGGGGACTTGTTAGGAACGTGTCCCCTGGGGTCAATTTTGGGGTTAAAAGCCCAAGTTTTGGGGCCAAAGGCCCAATTTTTGTATAAATAATGTAAAGTCTCTGCATTTTGTGGTCACAAAGAGCGAAGATGCAAACAGTCAAAAAGGGTTTCCACCCTTAGTTTTGATAGTTTGTGTTGACTTGATGAGATCCGCCCTTGGTCTGCGGGCCATGGGAATGTATAAAAGGGAGTCTTAGAAGAGTATAATGAAATTAGTTAGTAGAGTTATAAGTAAGTTTTGGGACAATTGAGAGCTAAGAGCGAAGAGTCTTAGCATAGGAAGAGGCTCTGCAACTGAGTGCACAGAGGCATAGGGTAGCAGTATGCATCTAAGTGCACGAAACCCTGCAGCTGTGTGCGCAGGGAAGTTAGAGTCTGTATTGGAGATCTGAACGATCAATAAAGAGAATTATTCTAGAGATATCTGTGTATGAATTATTTTACTTCTGTTATGAATTTGTGATTATGTTATGTTGAATACTGGGTTTATGTTTTAATGCTATTCTGATGTGTGAATCTATATGCTTCTCTTTGTTATATTAATGCAAGTAAAGATATATGTTTAGGTGAAGATAATCATAATTACATGTTAATACTATACTAAACTAAGATAATCTGAGTAAATACAAAAGTAAGAGTAATTATAGAGCACGTAAGTGCCTGATCTATCAACTGAGGGTACGTGAAGGAAAGTCATAGAACTTCGTGGAGGACTCCAGGATGATTAAGAAAGGTGTATCAATAAGCCATAAAGGGCTTATCTATCAGCATGAAGGTAGAGTGAAGGTCTAAAAGCGACATCGCTACCATCTCAGGGTGTGGAAACTTGGTTCATGCATCATCTCATACTACTTTGGGTGATACTTCAGTCCACGCTCCACAGATTGATACCGAAAGGGCTAGTATTGTAGGGATTTTCTTGGCTGACTAACGTTGAACCTGGGTCAAGGCCCATCAAGCCAACAAGGGGGTTTTCCACCTAAAATTCTTGTGCCTATTGTGTTATTTTTTTTACTCTTGTTACTGGATAAACATTAATTATAATTGAAGATTAAATAATGCTCTGAAAAGATTTAAAAATTCTAATATCTAAAGAATACTGATTCAACCCCCCTCCCAGTATTTCCAACAAAGTCCTCATGTACAATGCATCCTCCAAGATCATCATAATAATTCAAAATATTTCACTTAATATTATCCTATCTCATCTAGCCGATGTCAATCACACACTAAAAATCCATCGGAGACCCTCCCATTTTTAATTTGGTGTTTCCTAGTTGATAACCTCTCTATTGGGATGAGGTTCGGTCTTCATGGGGTAAAGAAAAGATGGAGCTCTGTGGCGGCACCCGGTATCGACCTGAGATCACCTAACTGAACCAGGCCAGTTACTACTCATTTACGGAAATGGAACAGGGTCAGTACTGGCAGGTATCGGCAGGTTTTGTACGGGGAAATTGCTTTTGCGGTCGTTTCGAGGTAGGTGGAAGTAAACAGGTTTGGGGAGGAGTCTTTAATATTAGGGTTTCGTTTAACAGTCCCGGCTAAACTCCTTACGAAACCGAGTAATCCGTATTAGCACAGTGAGAAGGCGTTTTAAGGTTTAACGAGTAAACCGTATTAGCACAGTGAGAAGGCGTTTAAGGGTTTTCTATTCAAAGAAAGATTCAGAGAAGACGGACGGCAACCCGGGAAAGCAATATCAGGGAGGAGAACCGATAGGTTTTGTCCGTTCCGAGAGCACAGTCACCAGCACCCGCAAGCCGAGGTAACAATCAAGTTTTTACCGCTATTTTTATTTGCACAATGGTAAATTTCGGAGATGAGATAGATCTGGAGCCGGCGCCGGAAGACCTCCTGTCAGTTTGGGGGAAAGACGTTACGGTGCAGAACCTGGTCAAGTTTTTCGGGAATTTAGCAGATGAGGACCCAGCAGAGGTGGACGCGTGGAAACCTAAGGGGTTTACTGAGCTGTTAGGGGGCCAGGCGGGTGCGGACGCCTTTTTAACCTCAGACAGAAAGGAACCCTCCCAGTTACAGTACGTAGGAAAGTGCCCTCTTCAGATATCTGTTGGAATTCATGGGAAAAAACTGAAACCCCTCTCAGGACCATCTAGTTTTTCAGGGGGCCTGGAAGATATTTTACAGTCTCCGCCAAAGAAGGGGCTCTGGCTTTCGGAGGGCGAAGGCCTGAAGACAGGGATCGAGGCATCACAGCAAGGAAACAGGCACACTTTGAGACGGTCGCCTATAAAACTCCCTCACTCACTTTTTCAAAACAATCGCGGGTCTCCAGCTGAGGGGTCTAAGGCGTTAAGGCCCGAGAAGCCTGGGAAATTGTCCGTAAAAAATCTTGACTCAGGATGGCAAATACAGGGGACTATTGAGAAGGGAGCCGCGAACGTCTTTCAACAAGGAACGAGGGGAGAAAACCCTTTACAATCCCCTGTAGAAAATAGAAATTGCCCGCCGGGCACAAAAGACCATTCAAACAGCAATATTCAGGGAGACATCTCGGTCAAGAGACAAGATAAGACTGAGCATAACCGGAAAAAAAGGGAGTTTTCTCTGAAGAAGAAAAATATTGAAGGCAATTTAGTACTGGGCATGGATGTCCAAATTCAGGATGCGCTGATGGTGGCAGAATGTACTCTTGTAGGAAGGATTAGAGGGAGAGCCCTCTCTGGAAAATCTTTATATCAGTGGGCAGAAACGCAATGGAAGAAATCCTTTTTAAACCCTTTCAAGGTGGCCCTATTAGTAAAAGGGTGGTTCATGGTGAGCTTTGCAAAGAAAGAAGATGCAGACTGGGTAGCAGCGAGGAATTGGATCATTGGCAAACGCCCAGTTCTTTTTCAGAGGTGGACGCCACATTTTGATGCTAATAAGGAGAAGGCGGATGAGTTTCCAGTTTGGGTTCGTTTACCTGGGCTTCCTCCTTTTCTGTGGGTTGAATCCGTTTTCAGAGCCATTGGGAATTTACTGGGCATCTTCCTAGAAGCTGATATGTCCTTTATACATACCTTTGAAAGAACAGTGGCAAGAATCCTGGTTTGTTTGAATCCTAAGGAGGGACTGGCGGAGTCTATTAAATTGGAATATGGAGAATACGTTTTTGTCCAACCCTTGGACTATGAGCACCTTCCTTTTCGGTGCTACAGATGCCATGAGTATGGGCATTTGGCAGTGGACTGCTCGCTAGGGAATCGAAGGAGAAGACCTCAGTTCTCAGAGGAGCGGAGGGGGAATAAAAAGAGAAGGGAAAAGGCCTTCGAGGAAAAGGCTACCCAGATGGATACAGTTTTGGAAGAAAATCTCAGAAATTCGGGGGAGGAAATCATTGCAGGAGAGTCATCGAAGCCTGAAGTTTCAAAGAATCAGCCCTCGCCTCAGTCGGCTGCCAAGGAAGGAAACGCTGGAGCCCCTGTCACCGTATCTGAGGACCAGGCCGGTATGTCTCATTTTTCTCGTGTTACTCAGTTTTCCCCTGATAACTGTGTTAATACTATCAATGCTTCATTTGTTGAAAAAATTGATGTTATAAAACCAGTAGGAAATAAAAGGGAGTCTAAAACTGTCTCTGATCAGCCAAGCAAAGATGAGTCCTTTCATGTTCACCAAGCCTCTCCCTCTCCTCAGAGTCGGCCCTATAATTTGAGATCCATGGTAAAACGACAGGATAAGCCCGTAGAGCCGGAGGAACCGATAGGAGGTCTGAGCCCCTTTTCCCCCCACCCATCCAAAAAAAAATGCAGGGGTAGGACCTCGTACTTATCAAAAGCAAAAGACAAAGCTAAGTTCGATGTAGCTGATGGGAAGCAAATGTCCATTACCGGGGCGCTTAGAGCAGCAATCACCCCTGACCTTGTTGTAAAATGATTCTGCTGTCCTGGAATTGCAGAGGGCTAGCCAGCAAGCCCAAAAAGCTGGCTCTAAAGGAACTAATCCAGCGTTATAATCCGGACATTCTGCTTCTGCAAGAAACCCTTGGGAGGAGTTTGGAGGTGGAGGCCATGCTCAGACCCATTCTCCCTGGATGGTCCTTTTATGCCTTAGTCGCCTCAGGACACTCGGGAGGCCTGGCCTTCGGAGTTAAAGATGGAAGGTTTCAATTAAATAGTCTCTGGGGTATGGACCATGTTATTGGTATGGAGATCACGTCCCCAGCTTTGGGAGATCCCATCATGATTCTGAATATCTACGGGCCTTGTCAAGGGCGGGAACAATTCTGGAACAACTTCCTTTCAAAAGAGCTTTTTAAAAACAGAAGATTAATCATGGGGGGCGATCTCAACTTCTCTATTGGGTTGGCGGAGGCATGGGGGCCTTCAGCCAGGGAAGACCCTCTTTCAGACTTTTTCTCCAATTTACTTCACTCCCATAATTTGATTGATGTCAACCTGATCAAAGCAAAACCTACTTGGAGAAATAGAAGAACAGGAGAAGGTAGGGTGGCGAAGAGGCTGGATAGATACCTAATAAATGAAGCTTTGTTGAGGGACATCCCTATGTTCAGGCAATGGGTTGGGGAGGGGAGAAACTCGGATCACTTTCCCATTCTCCTGGAGGTTGAAAAGCCTCCCCTAAAACCTGCTTCTCCTTTCAAATTCAATGCGGCCTGGTTGCAGGAGGAATCCTTCACATCGCTCTTCAGGGATACTTGGAGACATTTGGGAAACGCCCAATGTGAAAGTAAAGGAAGCCATTTCTGGGAAAACCTCAAAAGATTAAAAAAAGCTACTATTGCATGGGCCAAAGCAAGAAAGAAAACTCAGAATGAGAACCTGTCTCTCATTGACGAAAATTTGCGAGAGTTAGAAGATCCAGAGGCGGATGGATACTTAAATCAAGAGTCAAAGGAGAAGATTCTGAACCTAGAAAAACAAAGAAGTAAGATCTTACTTGAAAGGGAGGAGGAGTGGCGTCAAAAAAGTAGGGCCATCTGGCTAAAGGCTGGCGATGAAAATACAAAATTTTTCCACAACTATGCCAAGGGCCGGAAAAATGTAAACACCATTTGGAAACTAAAGAAACCAAACGGGAGAGAGGCTGTCTCATTTGAGGATCTCTCTAGTTTGGGCAAGTCCTACTTCCAAAACCTGTTTACAGCTCAAGAGGGGATCACTCTAGCAGAAATTATCAGAACGGCTCAATGTTTTCCACGGTTTGTTGAAGAGGAGGAAGCAGGGAATTTAATGGAGGTGGTAACAAAGGAAGAAGTTGAACATGTTATCAAATCCATGGCAAAAGATAAAAGCCCAGGTCCAGATGGGTGGACCATTGAACTGTTCAATCACTTCTTTGACTCGATTGGCGACGAATTAACTGAAGTGGTGGATGAATCTAGAAGAAAAGGTGAAATCCATCCCCCTTTCAATGCCACATTCATAGCGCTAATTCCAAAGAAAGAGGACCCTGATTCCTTTGAGGAATTTAGACCTATTTCACTCTGCAATTGTATCTACAAAATCATCGCAAAAATTATCGCCATGAGATTGAAGCCCATCCTATCAAAAAATATCTCAAGTGAACAATTCGGCTTCTTGGATGGGAGACAGATCCACGAAGCCATTGGGGTTGCTCAGGAAACTCTGCATAGTATCAGACATACAATCAAGAAAGGGGCAGTGATTAAAATTGATCTTTCAAAAGCATATGACAGAATATGCTGGACGTATCTACGGATGCTTCTCACCCATCTCGATTTCAAGTTGGAATTCATCAATTGGATAATGGGATGCGTCACAAGTGTAAGCTTTGCGGTCCTAATCAACGGGGCAGCTTCCTCGTTTTTTAAAGGACAAAGAGGGCTGAGACAGGGCTGTCCTCTATCTCCTCTGTTGTTTCTCCTAGTGGCAGAGGGCCTCAGTAGATTGTTAATGGATGCAAAAAGGGCAGGGCGGATTAGAGGTTTGGAAGTAGTTGTCAATCTTTTCATTTCCCATTTACTGTTTGTTGATGATATTCTGCTTTTTACTAACGGGAGTCTGAATGAAGTGAAGGAATTAAAAGCCATCCTGGATCTTTTCATGAAAGCCACAGGAATGCAAATCAATTACAGAAAATCTCATTTTATATTTGAAGGTTTCAATAGAAACGAATGTGCCCAGATCACTGCTATTTTACCCTTTGAAGTCTTCACCATGGCCTCTCCTTTCAAATACCTAGGTTTCTGGCTGAAGCCATCTTCTTATAAGAAACAGGATTGGAATTGGCTGGTGGCAAAAATCGAAGGAAAAATAAATCATTGGAGTTATAAGTGGCTGTCGAGAGCTGGAAGACTAACCCTGGTAAACTCTGTACTGCATGCCATGCCAGTCTTTTGGGCAGCGCTGACATGGATTCCAAAAGGCACTCTTCATAAGATAAAAAGAATATGTAGCAGGTTCCTTTGGTCAGGGGCAAAGGAGGACTCGGTCTTGCCGTGGGTAGCTTGGGACAAGATAGCCAGACCAAAGGAATGGGGTGGATGGGGAGTCAAAAATCTTAATGATTTTAGTACCTGTTTAGCAGCAAAATCTGGGTGGAGGATTATTACATCTGAAAATCTTTGGACTAGAGTAGTGAAGCGAAAGTATATTGACCCTCTGCCCCTGGAGGACTGGATCCGGGATCCAAATAAAAAAGGAACAAACATCTCAGTAGTTTGGAAAGCCACATCTGAAGCCTTTAAAGTCATAGAACAAGGACTTTCCTGGCAGGTCGGTAATGGGGAGAATGTAAAACTTGGCAGGGACCCTTGGGTGGGTTGCAATGACCGTTTCGCCTTAACTCAGGGCCTCATCCGTCATCTGGAGTCAAAAGGTATCTTTAACTTGCATCAGATTGAGAAAATTGGTCACTCCTCGATATGGGGACAAGCTTGGCTGTCTGGAGCTGAGCTTGATCTGGACCCAGTGTGGTGGGAAGAATGGAAGATCTTTACTCAAGAGCTGGCTCGATCCAATGTAAGGATAAAAGATCGCCCTGACAAGCTGGTTTGGGCCCATGCAGACTCAGGCTCTTACTCCCCAAAGGCAGGGTATAAATTCCTAATGTCAAAAAAGGGATGGGAAGAACCTGATTGGTGGTCAAAGTCTCTGTGGAAATTAAAATGTCCAAAAAAATCCAGACTGTTCTTTTGGTGCCTCCTGAAAGGAAAGATCCCAACCTGGGATGTCCTTCAAGCCAGATTCATGAATGGACCGAGCAGATGCCCTCTTTGCAAATTAGACTCAGAGAATGTGTCTCATCTTTTTCTTCACTGCCCTTTCACTATGAAGGTCTGGCTCGAGGTTCAGGTTTTAATCAGGAAGCATATTAGATGGGAGGGTGAATCCATGCAGGCTACCTGGGAACGATGGTGGAACCAGCACCCAGGGGGGAATCTGAAAAACCTCCCTCCCATAATATCCTGGGGTGTTTGGATTGCTAGGAATAAAGCCATTTTCCAAGAGGTTATTATCCCAGCGGATACTATTGCCCTTCAAAGCTCTGCTATCTTCTCAAGTATCCCTGAACCGGAAGAAACTTCAAAAAATACTCAGAACAGGGAAGAATAGATTAGACCAAATCTGCCTTGGGCTTTTTTCGATGGGGCTTCTCAAAACCAAACAGCAGGGGCGGGACTGGTCATTCATTTAAATGAGTCTCATTCCATCTCTGCTTCTGTGGGAATTGGGAATGGAACAAACAACTTCGCAGAACTGTCTGCGCTCAAATTACTCCTTTGCTGGCTTATTCAGAGACACATATTTGAAATCCAAATCTTTGGGGACTCTCTAAATGTGATAAAATGGATTAATGGAATCAATAGATGTCAGAACTATATGTTAAGACCTCTCCTTGAGGAAATCATGATATTAAAACAGTCCTTTAATATCTTTTATTTGGATCACATTTACAGGAACAGGAATGAAGATGCAGACAAATTATCTAAAGAGGCTTTGCAGCAAGCTATGGGCATTTGGCAAATAACTGAGATACAACAGGGTCTTTCACAGCATTCGGCCCAGCCTCCTTTTGCCTAATCTGGTTATAGTTTTTTGATCGTAATCTGGTTTTGTTGGAAAATATGGATGCCTCGGTCAGTTCTTTACTGAAACGGTGTCAACATTTTCGATGTAGCGGCCCATGTATTTCTCGGGCTTTCTTTTCGTTTATCTGTTCTGTTATGGGCTGTTACCTCGATAGCCCAGGACCCATGTTTTTGTGGATGACGAATTTTTGACAATTGAGGCAGAGAGTGCTGCCGTGGATTTTCTCAGTGGCATTTCCAGAACTGTCATCTACTGGCAGCGTTTTGTGGAAATCTTATATATGAACCAAAGTCAGTTTTCATGAGAAGTGTTACTTCTCAGGGGTTGTGATGATCATCTCTCACAATGTATTCGAATGCCTTGGCATCTGCTTGTAACTTTTTATTAACATATATATAAAAAGTTCGTTTTTTTCTTTGGAAAAAAAAACCTCTCTATTGGGATATCAATATAGTCATTTGGCATCCTCATAAAAACCTCCCTTCCATAGTGTTGAATCATCCCATCATGTCATTCGTGAACATGGATCTATATTATTATTAGTCTCACATGGAAGATGGAGTTAAAGAGGCTCCATAGATCCTCCTAGTGAGAAAGAATTTCAATGAGATGATTTTTGGCTAACCAAGTTCAACTAGTATTGAATAAAAAAGTTATATATCTAGTGCTAGTCCAACCCATTTCACTTATATAAATTTAGGTAACATGGGACTACAATTAATGCCCCAAATAACAGGAAGTTGAGGCCCATTTATTAATTTCATATATAAGGGAAAAGGTAACAAAGTTGGCATGACATTGGATATTCTAAAAGAACTAATGGTTCATCTATTATATATTTTGTGAAAGAACCCTTGGTTGACCTACCTTGTTTAACTACAAGACCTCTAGAGGATGTGACTTGAAACTGAAGCTCAACAATCAATATTAAATTTGTTGCTAGTTCTTTGGGTGCGCATTAATCTCTATTTGAAATGTAATTAATGTTTTTCCTTGTTTGTTACATTTGGGATAATATTTGATATACTATAGAAGTAGGTGATGGAAGCATAAGATATTGAACATACTTTGAAGCCTTCAAAATGAGTTGAAAAAGTTTACTATCGACATATATTTTCAAAATCCATCTAAATTTTGTACTATCCATAAAATGAGTATAACTGCCACTTTTTATCTCAATAAAACTAGTTATTTTAATTTTTAAATGGATAAAATAGTAAACTATATATACATTATGTTGAATTGAGAGGCACGTCCTATAATCCTTTATGAGGGACATGTGTAATTTCTATTGTGATCAACATGAAAATTACAAGTGAAATTTAAAAAAAAATATTAATTTAAAAAAAAACAATGTTAGCCATAAATAGATCTTTTCAATGTTTAACTCATGTAAAATAACTTTATATCAACTTCATCTATTTATCTATATGTAAAGCAATTGGAACTAAAAAATTTATTATAGTTAAAACATTTCATTGGTGTAGTCGATGTGAGGGAGATGTGTAGTTCCTTCTATGATCAAAATCAAGTTGACATGTTGTGCATGTGCAAGTGAGTGCACATGCATACATGTATATTAAGAACCCATATAGTTCCACTTTAACTCCAAATATATCATACAACAAGAGGTATTAATAAATAACTAATAAATACAAATATTTATAAAAAGAATACATCTCGAAAAATTTAATTCCCTCTTGACAAAAATAAATCTAAATACCAATTATTGTGTGCTTAAAAATACTCAAAGGGGGGAGGGTGAATTTTTATTATACCAAATGGATCACTTTAAGCACTTCTTTAATTCTTTCATAATTATTAGCTAAATCATGCATTAGTTAACTAGTCATATATAAATATGAGAGAAAATAATCAAAACATAAATATCATCAACCATGAACTAGGGGCCACAATACACATGAAGACACATCAATCAAGAGATCAATACATAAGAACAATTGATGTAAGGTGGAAACTATTATGGGCGAAAAACCACCACCTAGTTGTCTTTTTGTGCTTCTTCAATATTATTAAAAGATTCTAGTACATCATATCACTGGCCACCATGAGGATATAAGCCACAACGTTTCATCCATTTTCAAACTAGGATCCACACAATAAAACTCCAACACATGCAATCCTCTTTTCATCCCATTTTCATACTAGACCACCTATGACTATTAGGTTAACAGGTGAATACAATCAAATGACTCAATATCTCTACAACTCAAAATTCAATCGATGCTTTCATATTAATTGAACAACATACTCTTCAAACCATCTACATATATACTCTAAACAAGACAACACACTCTCTTCTTAGTTTACATTGATTTACCATCATACGAAATAGATGACATAAATGAATGTGAAAATAAACTAACTCAAATTCAATCACCCTTGAAACAAAATCACTCTCTACAACACTATTCAAACCTACAACACCTAAACTCTTCACATGATAGTCCCTGTAATCACAATTTTGTTAGCTCACAAATCCTTTGCAATATGATCTATCAAAAATATGTTATATTCATAATTATTGGGATTTGTAACTTATTAGAGGAAATTTTAGCCTAAAAATTGCCTCCTAAGGAAAGAGAATAAAATAATAGTTGAAAAAATAAAATTAAAGTTATAAATTTTGGAGCGAAAAGAAGAAAACTAGTTTTTTAATTATATTTTTGTCTTATCGCCTTATACATTTACTCAAATTCCAAGTGTAGACAATCATTGGATGTGGAATTAAATTCATATCCAATGAATATCCATTATCCATAATTTTGTGAAGACCCACATTGACATCCAATGAGTGTTTACACTTATAATTTGAGTAAACCTAGAAGGAGATAATCCAAAAATACAATTAAAAAGAGTAATTTTTCTTCTTTTACCTACAAAATATTTACATGTACCTCTTTCTAAATTTAAAGGATTTTGATTGTTTTACATATTATGACATGGAAATTACATGAAAAATTCATCAGCACTTTTAGTATGTCACAAGTTGTGATACCTATTAGAGAATGGGTCATCCCATTCAAGCTGATGAGATGCCCCTATAGTCGCAATTTGTAATAGAACCTTTTGAAAGATGGGCATCGGATTTCATAGGCCCCTTTAACCCACCATCAAATCAGAAGGTGCATATCCTAGTTTGTAAAGACTATGTGACTAAATGGGTGGAAATGGTCACTCTCCTAAAAGCTACAGAAGAAGTGGTCATTAGTTTCTTATTTGAAATATTTGTGCAATATGGACTGCCTCGAGAAATAATAATGGATGGGGGATCACAAATCTCCACAACTAGGTAGATAAACTTCCTAAGGCCTTATGGGCCTATCGAAAAATGTGGCGTATGTTGGGCTGCTAGTTTGTCATTATTATTATCACTCTTTAATGCCTATTTCACCTTCTACCATTCTTTATCACATCATTTATCATATAATTCCATTTTATAATTATTTATGCTCTTACGGATAAATATTATTTCTTCTCCTTTATTTTTAATAAATTGATGATTATTATGCATGATTTTGCCAATGATGGTTTATTAATAAATTTGTTGTAACATCCCTCACCATTTTAGCCTCCAAGATATTTTCCATATTGCATATTTGATCTCCATCTCATCATTAAATGTTCCAACCCAGAAATTCGTTTGAATAAGAACTGACAGTTTTGTATTGGACATTTCGGGAAAATGGAGAAGAATCTGGAAAATCCGGAACATGGGTTTTGTTCAGAACAGAACATATTAGTTTCGTGATGTTTATTTTTCCCAAATTCAGTACATAGTAAGAGAAAATGAAGGTTCTTTGAAGACATTTTTCTCAGATTCACTATTGCGACTAGTTTCCAAATTATCCCAGTTGCAATACCAAATTTGACTTGTCCCTCTTGAATGGTGATTGAAAGATATTTTAGATAGGATCTTGCTGATCAATTTGTTGTGAACAATCCAATTTTGTAATGGGAATCATATTGTAATCATCTTAGTTGTAACTTCTCTTTTCTCTCTGTGTATTTAAATCAGAACAGAGATCAAAGAAGGGGAGAGATTATTAGAGATGGGATAAGATATGATAGGGGGAAAGGGGATGGATCTCTATTATTTCATATTGTAAATTTAATTTAAAGACTCGTGCTGTCAAGAGAACATGATCATATTGTAATGTTACTCAAGTTCAATGATTAATATATAATTTGAGGTTGTTGTTCATTCGCCTTACCTGAAGTAGCTTAGCAACATTCACTAGCGGCTAAGGGCTCGACCTCTAGTGGATTAATATGCTTCTCTATATTAATTTTTCTAATTTCTGCAATATTGATTAATTTGTTAATTTTCCCACCTTATGCACTTTTTACAGTTTTCCTGCATTGAAGGAATATCTTTGTTTTATATGATTTACAACACTATCATTTGATTAAGCTTACATTCATTGCAGATTAAGTTACTTAGATAATTATTCAGATTGATTTAATCAACTGTAAAGAGTTTGGTTATTGCTATTGAACTCTTAGATTGATACCATTTCCATCTGGATTTCTTCGTAGAGATTGAGCATGATTTAGATTGAATCAGCTAGTAAGAGATATGTTATTGCTATTGCGCTCTCGACTGATGTTGTTGTTACTTGAATTGCTTGTGTAAGATTTGATTTCAGTAGAGGATTGATTTTTGAAGCTTAGATGTCATATTTACTTTAATAATTGCAATTTGAGTTTATTAAATGCATTTGTTTACTCTTGTATCAAAGATCTATACTACATTTTAAGAAACATTGCTCTCTGGATTTATAGCTTGTACATATTGTGTATACTCTTGAAACAAAAAGACTTACCCAGGTTGATAATTAATGTGAGGCAATTAGGAGTTTTAAAAGACACCTTTTAGCACCCAACATTTCCATTGGTGAGGAAAGTTTCCATTTCATAGAGAGTGATGTATGTTTGATATTTTCTACTTGGAAAGAATTGGGTATTAAAAAGAGAAGGTAAGGACCTATGTAACAAGCAAGTAAAGTGCTTTCTGCTCCACCTGCTTTTCGGCACAATTTCATAGAAGTTGAAGTAGGTGTTTGATGTTTGTCTGTTGAGAAAGAATTGGGTATTGAAAATGGAAGGTAAGAACCTACATAACGAGTAAGTAAAGTACTTGCTCCTCGACCCGCTTTTCAGCAGAATTGCATACGAATTGAAGTAGGAAATTTGGAGGTAGAATTTAAAAAAAAATCTCATAATTCTACTCAAGTGGTAATGTAAGCACCACCCATTTCACTAACCAATTGATAGGAACATTTGAAGGAGGAGCCTCATAGAAACACATGAAAAACATCTTCTATTATGGTAAGAAGTGGCTCACATTTCTACTTTTGAATTCTCTATCAAAGATCTAGGAGGAGTGACACAAATGCACATAATTCCCCCATCTTCTCTACCAAATTTTCATGGTTTGACAAATGAAG
Organism: Pinus taeda; assembly: GCA_000404065.3. Lineage (NCBI taxonomy): Eukaryota > Viridiplantae > Streptophyta > Pinopsida > Pinales > Pinaceae > Pinus > Pinus taeda. Next base: position 77,469 of record APFE030134503.1, read on the forward strand.
ATTCAGATACATTCTTATTTGAGTTCGAAATACTTTGTAGGGGATATGATTATTATACTAATGATCAAAGGTTGACAGTGTTTTCTCTTACTCTAACAGGAGCAGCTCTCCGATGGTTCATGAGCCTGGGTGGGAACTGCATCCAAACATGCAAGGACATGAAGAACATATTCTTAAAGAAGTACCAGGACTATTGCAAGGACAATGAAGATATTTTTGATATGATACAAGGGGAAGATGAAAGCTTAGAGGACTATGTGGAGCGATTTCGATATAACCTTCAAAATTCAAAGCATAAGTATTTGGAAAAAGAGATCTTAAAAACTCTCCTTCTTAGAGGAATCAAAGATGAATTTTTAGAAATATTAAATTTGATAGGAAGAGGTGATGTTTTTCAGTTGTCATATGATGATGTTTGTGGATTGTGCATAAGGTATTCAAGAGGAATTTCCAAGGCTGGTAAGAATTTTAGAGAATTTTCTGCTTTCTTTTCTAAATCTGCTACAAGAACAGGAGACATAAGAGCTGAAATCAATGTTTTATTTGAAAATTTTAAAGTTAATTTTATTAGCTTTCTAAATTCAAAATTGGATGTTTTATAGGTTCAAAAAAATCAAGAAATTGAAGAAGTGTTTTTCCCTCATTACCAAAAGGAACATCCCATAGATAGTTGTTCTTCCTTATCTAGGATGGAAGTAGCATATCAAAGAGATGAGAAAGCTGTAACAAGGTCAAAACCATGGAAAGCATGGCCTACAGGTGTGGTTCAAAACACTCTCTCTCCATCTTCTTACTTGCATAATCCATTATGGAATACTCATGTGTTAGGGCAGCATAGTCAATCTCAATATAACCCCCACAAATCTTGTCTACAAGTTTGGCATGGTCCATATTATGATTAAATGACTACTCTCCCTCATCTTGTAGCACAAACACATCCTCCACATTCTTCACCAACTCTTCCACAACATCTTTCTTACCTATCAAAATCATCCACTCAACCCAATCAACTATATCATCAAAATGCTCCATTCCTTACACAATTTCCTGCTCAACTCATTCCTCACCCTCACCATAACAAACCGGTACAACATGCTTACAGTGTTGAACTGCAAAATTTATGCACCCTTCCCACCCATTCTATCTCACATGCACCATTGGAGAAAACTCATATTGAGATTCAGAATATTTCAAATTCAAAAATTGTAGAAGTTATGGAAGAAAATGAGGATTCTTCTAGTCTGCATCAACAAGTCGTTTTAAAAGTTCAAGAACATAATGATATGATGACTATGGGAAATCAAGAAAGTAAAGGATATATTGAAGGTTGGCTTCACTCCATCATTTGTTTGTAGCATCACTCCATACTTCAACAATTTTTGACACTATCCTTTCAAGGGAAGTTGGTTTCTCATACCCTAATATTTATTAACATGTATTTTTCAAATTTGGGTACATACATACTTGAAGCCTTATTTCAAAAATGGTTCCACAGGAAGTACTCTTATATGTAATCATATTCATTTTTCAAATCATAATAGGTTACTGTAATAAATAAATAAATAAATAATTTTTTTTAATGTAAAAATAGTTGTTGCAACATGCTGTGGAAATCAACATCGGTGATAAATGTTTTAATTCATTTGTGTATTTAGATTAATTATAATGTGTTGGAAATAATACTGAGAGGGGGGGGTGAATCAGTATTATCAAATTCTTTTCAATATACCTTCCAGATTTATACTTTAATTTATTCTTCAGATATTGATCATTAGTTTGTATGTCAGTGCCATATAACAATGAGCAAGAACAAGAAAGACAGATAATCACACCAAATATAAGGTGGAAACCCAACGTGGGTGAAAACCACCTGCTACAATATGTCTCCATCTTCTTTCAATTAGAAACTTCTTTTACAATGATTTTGTACTGGTGCAGTCTTTTACCAGTACGCAGGCTGCAACGTCCAGAGAGCTACAACCCTCTCTCGTTTTCCAGTCTCTCCTCAAAGGGAGCTACAACCCCCTTTTCTCTTTTTACTTATTTAAGGACCACGTTTCATGAATTTTCAAACTTGATCCATCAAATAATCAACAAGTACATATGAATCAACCAAACTCCTTATACAATCAACCAATGAATCACCCAATTTCTCAGAATGTTGTAAACAGAAAGGAAATACCAGAAAACTAAACCCAGAACTCTGCAGCAAATAGATAAAAGGCAGACAACAAATACTTCAGAGAAAAGTCCGCAACTTGACCAATATAAACCTGTGGATATCTGTAGCTCTTCTCTGTCTAAATTATGCAGATCCACACCTGATCTTTCTTCTTCTCTGCATACTTCTGCTCAGATCTGCACCTGTACTGTCTGTCTGATAGCGTACCTCCACACTGTGTCTTTTTCTGTGCTGTGTACCTCGCACTGCACCTTCTGCTTCTCTGCGCACCCCATGCACTGCACCTTCTTCTTTGCTGTGTACCCAGCACTGCGCCTTCTTCTGCACTGTGTACCCCCGCACTGCGCTTTCTCCTGCGTTGCGTACCCCCGCACTTATACCGTGGATCACCTGCGAACTTCTCATTAGGGCCAAATTAATGGTCCTCCAATGTGCCACAGTCAGTCAGATCCACAGATCTGTTCATGCGCCCGAGAGATCACGACCTAACAATAGATTCGCCTTAATTTTTCTCCTTGATTTAAATCTAGATTTTTAAAAACCAATCACCCAAAATTTCAGATCTTAAGATATTCAAATTTCACAAGTATCTAGCCAGGTGATATCCTTTCCTTTTTATAGGCAAGTCTTTCACACTACCATGGTCCAAAACCATAATAACACAATACCATGAACCCTGTTATCACTTAAAACCACAGTCCACCTATGTCCAAAGATTCATATAAAAAAAATTTTGTTTAAGTCAATAGGTTTCTATGTGTGTCACTTTGAAATTAGAATTTCAAAAGGTATTGATGTGAGTCCTTGTGAAAAACCGTTAGATACCCTCCATCATTATTGTTTAAGGCATGTCTTGTCTTGTTTGCGTCATTTTTATTTTGCGCAGTTTCGCAGTGCAATCTGATTGGCCAATTTAGCTGCGCAAGCATTTTTCCACCTTTTCGCAGCGTATCATTTACCAGCCATTTCGTAGCGCATTTTGTCAATTCATAATTGTCTGCGCTACGAAATCGGGGATTCGGGGTTTTTGCAGCGCATTTTCTTGAAATGTCAAGTCTTGGGAGATGAGTCATTAGGTCCGTCCACATGTTGTCAGTTGATGTCTTCTCCAGGTCATGATAGGTTATCATTCCGCCATCAGGTTTAGGATCACACACATGAAAATAATTTTAAGAGATTTTATGAGATATGGTTATGTCCTAATGTATATTCATGGTGCGTTAATATGCCTGTTGTATGACGAGATTTTTTTTGAAAAAACGCAAAGAAGCCCGAGTTCTCATTTAAAGGGATCATTGCAAGCGAGCCTGCACTCCAAAGCCGAAACTGTTTTGTGAATTGTAGCTGTTGTTAGTTCTCTGTGTGAAGATATTCTAAGCAAGATGGAGAAAAGAGTACATCGATCCGGAAGGTGCCTAAGAATAGAGCCAGAGGGGCTTGATCTTACACTCAGAGATGAAGGTGTAGCACGAGCCTTTAAAAATGCTGGTTGCTGGAGGTTTTGCGAAAAGTTGAAGGGGGGAGGACATGCAGAGGTAACGAAAGCTTTTGCATTAAATTTTACTGGCTTGAATTCTAAGGTGTCAATGCTAGAATTCCCTGTGTCTCCAGAAGCCATTTCTATTGTCACTGAAATTCCGAGAGGAGGACAAGAGTGGTTCAAAAATTTTAAATTTGACATGAGTCCCTGTAAGGAATTTTTGAAGGAACCGTATGTAAATGAGGACCTCACCAAAGCTGTGCCTAGGAATTACGTAAAAGAACATTATGCTCTGCTCCTTACAGGCATCCAGAAATACCTAACATGTGAGGGGAGGTACAACAAAATTTATTCCTATCATTTCAAACTCTTGTTGCATTTCACAGGTAAAGCATCAATAGATATCCCTTTCTACTTGTTCAGAAGCCTTACTAAAATGTGTGATAAAATCCAGTTAAAGAAAGATGATTGTGGAACATCCCTGTTTCACCATGGTTTAGTAAAGTTGCTGGTGTTAGATGGTTTGCAAAAAATTGGTAGAGATTGGGATTCTTTTATTTTTATGGCCGGCTTTCAAAGCAAGACAGGCCTCACTCCATTGCCGGTTAGGGAAAGAGAAGGAAGAATTGAAGAACCTACTCTAGCTGAGCTTAGAAAGGAGGTGAAAGACCAAAAGAAGCCCCAAACCAAGTTGAGTAAATCAGAGAAGTTTGTGGTTATAAAGGAGACACCTAAATCATCAGCAAAGGAGACACCTAAGTCATCAAAGGAGAAAATCAAGCACCAGAAAGATGCACCAGGGTCAAGTGGAGTTGAACAGGTGTCAAGAGTCAAAACCAGAGGTCAGTTAAGTAGAGAAAAAGGCAAATCAATAGCGGTGGAAGAAAGCCCTATGTCAAAGGCTAGTCTAAATGATTTGCTTGAGGCAATTGATTTTGAGCAAGCTAAATCAGTGCAGGTTGAGTCAATGCCTATTGACCTAACCCAGTCATCACCTGATAGCACCAAAAAATCAAAAGCCTCAAAAAGGTTAAGATTTTAAGAATCTGGTAAGGAATTTATGGTCAAACCACGAAGGCCAGTCACCAGAAGGAAAATCAAAGTAGCTGAGAAATTGCACAAGGATGAGATAGCTGTGAAGGTACCTGAAACAAAAGAAATTAGACAACTGCCTAAAGTAGAGAAGGCAGAGGAAATAAAAAGAAAACCATACACAAGAGGACAGGCCAAAGAAATGGAAAAGCAGCTACCTAAAGCAGAGAAAGCAAAGGAAGTCAAAAAGAAAGATGTGGATAAAAAGGTTCCCATTGTCAAAGAAACCAAAACCTCATCTTCAAAGGAACAATGGGAGGCAGCGGAGGAAGAAATGGCTAATTTGGAGAAAACTGTATCAGAAATTGCAGCCATGGAAAAAGAGCTTGCAAAACTAAAAGCTTAGTTAGGCAAGTTAGCTGCCAAATGAAAATTGCAAACGTTTAAGGTCAGATGTTACCCCAAGTTTTTGTTTTATTTTTCTTAAGTTCATTGGTCTTTGAGGCATGTAAGCACAGCATACAAAAGGAAGACAAATTAGGAATTTTGGAAGCCAAAAGCGAAGCTGTAGCAGTCACAAAGTATTTGATAAATTTTTTGAAGACTGTAATTTTTTGAAAAGAACAGCAGTTTCGTAGCGCGCTACGAAACTGCTATAGATGACTGTTTTGTAAGAAAAAATGAAATTGATGCTGAGGTCAGCAAATTTTGAAAGGGAATGCCTCGAGGGCAGGAAAGAAACCATACAAGGCTGTCAAAGCATTCAAAGAATGACAGGTGTAAATATTGGAGCAAAAAGGTGAAACATTTTGGTTTTTTGCTAAAGTCTTCCTAAAGCTACTTTATGACCGAAATATTAGGGTTCTGGTAGGGTTACCGAAATTTTGGGTTGAACACATGTCTAGTCCACAAAGCACCCAGATCATTAGGCATATGGTGTTATGCGTGGTCATCAAGGTATTAAACAGCTTGAAGCATGTTCATCTGGAAATAAAGATTGATGGAAGGCAGGGACCGTGAAAACAGGGCACACATCTTCATCAAATAATGAGTCATCTGCACAGTAAGAATCCAAGGCAGCTCGTTCAGTGAATGCCTCTCCAATGTATTTCAGCCACTACAGAAATAGTACAGGTGTCTAAGCTCAAGAAGGAATCATGCACACGAGGAGATAGAATTAGAGTTTCATTAGGAATAGGACTCTATGTATTTACAGCGCAATACCTTTTGTATTTAATAATTTAGTTTAAATATAGATAAGGCAGTTAATGATAGATTTTCGAGCTCCCCTCATGCTGGAGCAAGAGACTCAAGGTAGTTTAATTTTTGTTTTCCTATATATAGGAGAAACTCTGATGTAAAAAGGGTTGGAGATTTGTATAAAAAAACAGAGTTTTCATTTTGGCTTATGTAAAAGTCTTGACAGTGATAGAAAGGATACTTTTTCTTCCCAAGATTCTTCTTGTGTTTTAAATGCTTAGAGTATATGTGGTTTGGTTTTATTCTTCTTGTTTTACAGTTCACTAAACATGTAATCACTCTGAATTCACCTAGTGCTCAGACTTTCTGTGTATGTTTTTTGAGTTGAGGTTCTTCTTGGTAAATGTTTTGAGAATTTAGACATTATATGCCTTGGTTTCCATGATTGAGTAGCTACTTGTTTACTGCAGAAGTGTATGACTCCATGAGCCCAATGGGAGAAGCCTTATTTTGTTGTTCCAACCAGCTTAAATTTCATATACTGTTTAAAGAGTTAGCCATCTTTTCTTGCCCTTAATGCATATCAATAATCTGTGAGAGAGCCCTCTCTGACTAAGGAGGCTAAACCTTAGTCTAAAGCCTGGTCTGAAACAGTTTCATGAGATCTTATTAAGTAGCAGCCCTTAGTACTGATTTTGTGATAACAAACCCAATACCTTGGATCAATATTTGTAGATGCAAAACCGCAGACCAAAACCATAGGATCAAATATGTCAGGCTAAATACCATGAACCATTCATAAAGATTCCCACATGTATGCACTTTTTTGCATTGGAGTGAGTGAAACTGGGGTCTGCACCTTCTGAATGGAGCACCTCCATGTATGTCCGCACTTCTTGGTCGGCGTACCTGCGGGTCTGCAGATTCTCTTAGGATCACCTGCGGGTATCTCATTTTCTATGATTTTGAGTGCCTGAACTGAGATCTGCCACATAAGTGAGTTGCCATCAAGTACAACACCTGTACCATAGAGCCAAACCAGAATCATAATGCTAACAATCTCCCCCTTTGGACTTGATGGCAACCTCAAGATCCTCAATGTCATTCTCCCCCTTTGACATCAAGGGTAAAGGGTTATGCTCCCCCTGAGAACATGCTTAGGCCTTTGCTTTGTTGATCATGCTCCCCCTGATAAACCAAATCTGATACCACCATAAATGACCGATAGAGACATATTGCAGCAGCATGAAGATCTTCTACCATAATGCCAACAATGCATTATATGCTCCCCCTAAACCTGTGCAATTTGATCTTCGACCAATCCACAACCCATCAAATGTACGCATATACCCCATATGAAACTTGCGTACAACCAACACTCTCTAAAACATATGAGATTCAACAACAAGATGATGCATCAACAACTCCCAGCTTTTTCCTGAGGTATTCAAAGGTCTCCCTGGGCAATGGTTTGGTGAGTATATCAACAACTTGTTCCTTAGAAGGAACATACTCCAACTTGACCTTTTGTTCAAGCACTTGTTCCCTGAGAAAGTGATACTTGATCGGTATGTGCTTGGTCTTTGAATGCATGACTGGATTCTTTGATATGCTGATTGCAATTGTATTATCACATAAGATGGAGATAGGTGGTGTACAAGTGATTTGAAAATCCTACAAGGTCTGCATCATCCAAAGGAATTGAGTGCAGCAAGATGCAGCAACCACATATTCCGCTTCAGTTGTAGATAAAGCAATCGAACTTTGTTTGTTGCTGAACCAAGATACTAATTTAGAACCCATAAAGAATGCACCACCACTTGTGCTCTTCTTGTCATCCACGCTTCTGGCCTAATCTGCATCTGTATAAGCGTGAAGTGTGAGATCTGTATCTCTAGGATACCATAAGCCATAGTTTTGATTTCCTTGAAGGTACTTGAAAATTTTCTTCACTGCCTGAAGATGAGTTTCCTTTGGATTTGCCTAAAATCTTCCAACTATTCCCACTGCATGCATGATGTCTCGTCGGGTACCTATCAAATAAAGTAGACTTCCAATCATAGATGTGTAGGTTAGTTGATACACTGCTGTTGATTCATCATTTGTACTGAGGCTGCATCCTGTGACCATGGGTGTACATACTGGTTTTGCATCTGCCATGCCATATTTCTTCAAAATCTGCTTGAGATACTTGGTTTGAGACAAGAAGATACCGCCTTCATTTTGTTTTATTTGCAATCCAAGAAAATATGTCAGTTCTCCAAGCAAGGACATTTCGAATTCTTTCTGCATCACCACGACAAAGCTTTGACTCATAGCTTCTTCATTGCTGCCAAAGATAATATCATCTACATACACAACAAGTATTAGCAATTTGTCATTTTCAATTTTTATATAAAGATCGGTATCTGCTGAACCTTTTGAAAAACCTTGTTGATGAAGGTATTTGTCCAACCGATAATACCAAGCCCTCGGAGCCTGTTTAAGACCATAGAGATCGTTTTTCAATTTGCATAAAAGATTTGGATCATTCCCAAGAATGAAACCATCTGGCTGCTCAATGTATACTTCTTCTTCTAAGTCTCCATTTAGAAAGGCCGATTTCACGTCCATTTGAAATACTTTGAATTTCTGAAAGCTTGAGAGAGCAAGGAACATTCGAGATGGCCTCAAGTCTAGCAACGGGAGAAAAAGTTTATTCAAAGTCTATTCCTTCTTGTTGAGCATACCCTTTACAGACAGTCTAAGCCTTGTTTCTAATTACTTCCCCATTTTCATTTAACTTATTTTTGAAGATCCATTTTGTCCCTATGACATTCTTATCTTTTGGTCTAGGGACCAACTCCCAAGTGTTGTTCATTTTGATCTGCTCAAGTTCTTCATCCATTGCCTTGACCCAGCATTCATCTCTGCATGCCTCTTTTACATTTTGTGGTTCAGTGGAGGAGAGCAATGCCAAATAGCTTGAGGCTTCTGCAATTGTTCTTCTTGTTTGTACACCTGCCTCCTTTTTCCCCAAAATTTGTGATTTTGGATGATTCTTTTGAACATACCTGGAAGGAGTCCTCTCTTCTATCCTTATTTGTTCCTCTGGCTGCTCATGGGTTTCTTCTTCATGGGTCTCTTCTTCATCATCAGTCTGATTTAGAGGGTAGTCTTCATCCTCTTCGATATTCTCATAATTTACTTGCCTAGGAATGTATCCTTTTTCATCAACCACTACGTCAATGTTGTCAACAATTCTTCCAAGTCTTTTATTATAACACTTATATGCTTTGCTGTGGGGAGAATAACGAAGGAGAATGCCTTCATCTGCTCTAGGTTCAAGTTTTCCAAGCTGTTCATCAGTATTCTTAATATAGCATTTGCTTCCAAAAATTTTGAAATGCTTTACCGAAGGATTCTCACCATACCAGAGCTCATGACGAGTTTGAGTGTTGTTTACTCGGACATTTGTTTTGTTGAGAATAAAAACCGCAACAAATGCTGCTTCACCCCAGAAGGTTGCAGGAGTTCCAGACTCATCAAGCATAGCACGAGCCATTTGTTGGACTGTTCTGTTCATCCTTTTCACCACTCCATTTTGCTGAGGAGTCCTAGCTGTAGAGAATTCCCTTCTTATTCCATGTTCTTCACAAAAATCAAAAAATTCATTTGAGGTAAACTCCCCACCTCTGTTGGACCTGAGGCACTTAATTTTGTCATCCAATTCACTTTCAACCAAGGCTTTGAAGGATTTGAGTTTTTCGAATGCTTCGTCCTTGTGCTTCATAAGTCCTAACCAAACCATCCTAGAGAAGTCATCAATGAATAATATAAAGTATTCTTCTCCTCGAGGCAACCTTGTCCTGAATGGAGCACATACATCTATATGGACTAGCTCAAGAGGCCTGTTGGTTGATCCTTCCTTCTCAGGGAAGTTAGTTCTAGTTTTCTTACCAAACTAACATGATTTGCATATGGTGTTGTCTAGAATTTTGATGTCTGGAAGACCACGAACTGCCTGGTATTTGCATGCTTTCCTTATTTGTGAAAAAATTAGATGCCCCAACCTCTTGTGCCATAACCAGTGTTAATCATCCTTGCTCAAATAGCATTGTTGTTGTCCTTCTTCAAATATGTATAAATTATTTGGAGTTCTTTTGCCTTTGATCACTGTTCTTCCTGTATCAAGATCACAAACACTACACCCATCTGATTGAAATATTACCTCAGTTCCATTATCGCACATATGACTGACACTCAATAGATTATGCTTCAAGCCATCAACATACAAAACATTTCTAGCTTTGACCTTTTCTTTCAATTGAGCAGTGCCTTTTCCTTTTATGGCTGCAGGGGTATCATTTCCAAAAGAATTTTCCTTTCCTTTTTCCAAAGCAGTATATGATTCAAGTTTTTCTTTATCACCTGTCATATGCTTCGAACATCCACTGTCGATGTACCGTAGATTTTCCTGCCTTCTGCATAAAAAGCTATCCTACATCTTTATGGTTGTGGTTCCTTTATTCTCCCTGTTCTGATACTTGAGGTTTGTTCCTTTGTCTGCCGAAACCTGCTTCTGCATTCAAAATATTCCCAACCAAATTTATTACAAATAGAACATTCAATTTCATTTTCAAGCACCGAAATGTTGTTATAGGTCCTTTTCGTAATCCCAGTCATATTTATTTGTTTTTGAACTTCTCTAGTCATGATTGTTTTATAGGCAACACATTGAGCTGCTTTGTGACCAAAGTTATGGCAAGAGAAACATTGGCCATTGAAGAAACTTCTGCGATTCAAATCTACTAGCCAATGTTGTAGTTTCGATTGTCATCCATTCTTGAAGAAAATTGGGAAGATTTTACCTGAGGTTGGTTGTAGCTTTTGTTTGTCCTTAAGGTAGCTTGTCCCCGATTTTCTTGATAGTCTTTGTTCGTTCTTGATGAACACTATCCCTAATTTACCTGATGATTTCTATTAGACTTTTGCTCACTCCTTCTTGTTGCATCAAGATAACTTTTGGAGGTGGAACCTTGAGATGTTTCACCATTATACCCCAGACCTGTCTTGATTAGAGGGGACCGCTGCACATTGATAATCTCATCCAGAGTTTTAGATCTTTTAACAAATTTAAGATTAAGGGCCTTTTTTTTCTCAATTTCTTTTCTAAGGCCAACAATTTCACATTCTAACTTCTCAAGAAATTTTTCTTTTTTCATCAAGTCGAAATTGTAGAGTATCAATGATCACATTCTTTTCTTCTAAACATGTTTTGAGTCTAGAAATCTCTTCAGAAAAACCATCCACATCTATAGCATCCAAGTAATCATCATCTTCAAATGCCATTAAAAGTTTATAGTGATTACCTCGTTCATCTTCATCGCTATTTGATAGTCCATCACTATCTTCATGAGTGTAATAGCTTTTCTTATTTCCATTTTGTTTCTTGTTCCATCTAACAGGTTCCTTCCCCTTTTCAATCTTATCCTTATGAGGACATTTGGCAGCATAGTGACCTACTCTTCCACAAGCAAAACATTTGAAAGGTAACTTACCTCTGAATCTTCCAGTACCCCATTGAAGATTTCTGACAAAATTTGATTCTTCTTCTTCTTCTGACACGTGTCTTGACTCATAGTAATCTCCTTTGCCTGAAGCCTTGAAGGCAGCTACTCTGCTTTTTGACGGACCTCCTTTCCTCATTTCATAAGCAGTTAGAATTCCGTGCAGCTGAGACATTTTAAGGTTTTGTAGATTCTCCTTTTCTTTTATAGTAGAAACTTTACATTCAAATCTAAAGGACAAAGATCTTCGAACTTTTTCAACCACAACAGCCTCTTTTATTTCTTCACCCAAGTTTTTCATACAATTAACAATCTCATCTACACGAAGAAAATAATTAGCCACACTTTCATCATTATACATCTTGAGATTTTCATACTGAATCCTAAGGGTTTGAAGTTTTGCTCGTTTTACCTGATCAACTCCTTCATAGCTCAAAACAATCTTGTCCCATATTTCCTTTGCGGATTTAAACTGCATAACCTTCACGAATTCTGATTGAGATAGACATCCTAGAAGAGTATTGAATGCCTTTGCATTTGTTTCATATTTCTTCTTCTCAGCCGGATCTATAGGAGTTGCTGTTGGAAAAGTATACCCTGTATCTATGATATCCCAGACTTCAGTACCAAGAGATTAAAGATAGGCAGTAACTCTTACCTTCCAGTATACGAAGTTTGTCCCATCAAAAATCGGTTTCCTGATTGATGCTTCCCTCTCATAGTTGCTCATGATGAAAGATCTTCCTTCAAGCGATCAAGCTTCCTCTGAAGGACCTGCTCTGATACCCATTATTGGAAATAACACTGAGAGGGTGGGTGAATCAGTATTATCACATCAATAAACCTTTTTCATTTCCATATTTAGATTCATATATGCTACTTCCACAACTTCTTATGATTCAGTTAGTTGATCTTTAATGAGTGCATTCAAACATTATGAACCATATTAACAGTAAACAGGTGCAGTAAAATAGAACATATCATCACACATAAGCCATACACATGAACACCATGATATAAGGTGGAAACCCAATGTGGGTGAAAACCACCTGTTGCAATATGTCTCTATCTTCTTTCAATTAGAAACTTCTTTTTACAATTGTATTGGTGTAGTCCTTTACCAGTACGCAGGCTGCAACCTGCAGAGAGCTACAACCCTCTCTTATTTTCCACACTCTCCTGGAAGGGAGCTACAACCCCCTTAGCTCTTGCACTAGACAAGATACTAGTACATAGGTGCTGGCCTACAGAAGGCTACAACCTTCTCTTTCTTCCAGGGACCACGTTTCATAAATTTTTCAGACTAGATCCATGAGCATCAATCAATCATCATGAATTTATGCATCAAACAATATCCTTTTCACCAATTAGCACTGAACCAAGTAGACACTTCTCTGATAGTTGTATCCAAATCACAGTAATTGTAACCACACACCAAATCTAAACCCAGAACAAAAATACTATCATTCAAGCTTAAAGATTAAGACCCATCAATAGAACTTATCCTTCTCCTTGCGCTCAGGTTCCTTCTTTTTTCAGATCCAAATCTGCACCATAACCCAATCACAGTATTCCAGATCTAGCACTTTATCAGATATTCAATAACAATTCAGATGATGCTTTGCCAAATGATCTCCTTCCCCTTTTATATTCTTAGGCCTTTCACAATACCACGGTCCAAAACCATAATAACACAATACCATGAACCCAATACTTGGGATCAACACTTTTGGATGCAATACCACAGACCCAAACCATAGGATCAAAAAACTGTCGGACCAATACCATGAACCAACCATGAAAGTGCGTGAACTTTTCTCCACATGAAATAAACTTTTTCTCCACATAAAAGTGTGTGAAAGTTTCTCCACATGAAATAAACTTTTTCTCCACATAAAAGTGCGTGAAATTTTCTCCACATAAAATTAAATTTTTCTCCACATAAAAGTGTGTGAACCTTTTTTTTTTCTACATGAAATAAACTTTTCTTCATATAAAAGTGCGTGAACTTTTTCTCCACATGAAATAAAATTTTCTCCGCATAAAAGTGCGTGAACTTTTCTCCACATGAAATAAACTTTTCTCCGCATAAAAGTGCGTGAACTTTTTACATGAAATAATCTTTTCTCCGCATAAAAGTGCGTGAACTTTTCTCTACATGAAATAAAATTTTATGTTCATGAAAGTGCGTGAACTTTGCTGCACTATAATTTATCATCTGAGATGAGTGGGTTTCCATCAAGTACAACATATGTATCATAATGCCAACAGTAGTAATATTTTTGCCTTCACTAAATGTATATGTAAGACGAATTCACTCACATCCAAATATATGCTTCTAAGAAATAGCTTGCAGGTTATTAAGGATCATTAAAGAGGTAATGTTCAAATCATGCAGTTTAATTCTATGTGCAAGTGTTGTAGAATTTAAATATACCTAGCTCTAGTGTGCAATGATATATTTACATTTTCCTAAAGGCATATAACATCATGTACCTCATGTGGAGTGCTATGTTTACTTTGTCCTAAAGGAAAATACCATTGACTAGGAGTGGTGAGGTATACTCATCTAGACAATTGAAAAAAACTATTTTGTTTACTATCATGTCTTGAGGCTCCACTTCTCAACATACCACAAACACTTGAAACAGTGGTGGTGGAAAGGCATGACACCATGGCAAAGGTTGTACCACACTTGCCAATGAAATTGTATGAAACTGAACCTTCTGGAATTCCTAGAAACTATTTTTATTGATGTTGTTGCTTACCCTTCCCTTTCTTCTTAGAACACTAAGAAGCATAGTGGCCATCCATACTCAAAGGTTCTATAATTCTTGCAAATTATCTTACTGTTATTGTTGCTTACCCTTCCCCTACTTCTCAAGATACTGAGAAGCATATTGGCCATGGTTCTTGCACTTGATATGGCTCAAATTATTCTTCTACTGGTTCGAAGATCTTGAATCTTCCTTCTTCTTCTAACCCTTCACAAATCCTATTTTATTCCCTCCTTTCCTCATGCTACCAATGAGGTCTAGCTCTGGTACATCCTCATCACTAGCTAAAACCATCTCCAATCTCATTTCCTCCTCGATAAATGGATCCAACAAACTTTCTATTGAAGGTAGCTTCTCACAAGCACATACAAACTATACAAAATGGTGCCAAGATGGACCAAAGCCATTCAAACTGATCCAAATTAGTTCGTTCTCTTCTACCTTGTCATCAAGTGTAACTCATTGATATCTCAACTCTTGATCTTTATCAGATAGATAACTACTGTAGTATTGTTTCTCATGCAAGTAATGGACGATTTCTTCATTAAGAGCATTCTCCTAGACATGTTTTCACTCCAATACAATGTAATCAATATGAATTTCCTATCAATTTTTTTCTCTACAATGAAAGGGGTTAGATGATTCTTCACCAAATCCAAAACTATTCATTCCAGTTTAACCAATTTCTAATCATGCTCAACCAACTCCTTGTTATCTATTGAAAGTAAAATCTACTTCTCCACTACGTACCACAATTCAACCTCTTCCAAGAGATGATGCATCCTGAACTATAATAGAGTTGGAAGTGGCCTCCAACATGTGACAATCATAAAGACCTTAACTACTTGTGATTACAACTTTTTAAACAAACATGAAAACATATCGAGAACTAAGAACCAAACCTGCAACCTCTTATAGGTGGAGGCCACCTTTCGCAAACACACAAAATAACACTCCAATCTCTAGAACAACTAGGACATCACATCCCATGGGCCACAAACTTTAACCAGTCGAAATTTGCTTCACTTGTTGAAACTCGGGCATACCACCCTTGAAACCCTTCAACAACTCCCTCTAACAAGTTGCAATCCTATCCATGCACAACTTCCTATTAGTTTTAGTGAAAGTGCTCTGATACCATGTAATCCAGACAATAGTAAGTAAATTTTGCCCTAAAAGAATATTCCTAAGATCCCAAGTAATTTAAATCCCTTGATGGGTATACTAGAATCTACAAAAACACACTGCTGAAAAATAATAAGAGCATGTACACAAATCTAAACTCTCAATAACATCTATCTTCTATTGAATGCAGAGCAAAGAAAATACAACGCAATACCTCAAAACTAAAAGCTTGCTAACCAACACAGAAGTGTTCATTACATCTCCTTTATAGAATAGGAAGATGAGAAAAGATACAAAGTATCTTGTCACATGCATGAAACACTCAAGGTTACTCAGTCAAACGCTAGCCCAAGTTTAATCATCTAGTGTACCCTTGCTGTATGGATAAGTGCGCCAGGTAAGTGCATCTCCATTGGAAGAGAAATAGAAGAATGCATCCCCTTCCTTGAGAATTGTGCCCCCACCAAGATTGGAACCTTATCATGCAAAAGAACTCTAATTATATAGGGTTTTGTGCCCTCCAAATATTAGATCATGCATGTAGAACTAAACTGAATTGAATATGAACTACAAACTAAATTAAACTAAAGAAAAAATGGAATTTCTTAATCTTAGACAACATGCAAACTGAAATTAATTGAGGATAGCAAAACTGGAAATATACCCTCTACTCTCTTACATAACAACACCTCCCTCATACTATATTGTGCACAGGAACCATAACAAACTACTGCCATTATTACTACTATATGGACCTACAAAAGGTACACCCTTACTACTATTGTACCTGCCAATTAAGTGCACCCTGGTACTATGGAGAGGAATGTCAGAGTTAAAAAAGGTAGAAAATCTAACAAAGGATATGAACCAGCTAATCAAAAAAATATTACCACAGTGATAAAGTGAATCCTTAAAAGAGTCACTAGCGTGGGAAGAGACAGAGTTAAGTCAAACAAAGTATAAACCTTTTCCATAGATAAGACAAAATTTACTACATGGTTTTAAGGAAATTCATCTCAATGGGATAATAAATTGTTTCAAACCCCAAGATTGAAAGGAAAATGACTTTATGTACAACAAAATTTTAGTATTTTGTTAAGTTGCATCTACATTTACTTAGAGGCATTGATTTGATGCTATATAATTCTTAAAGCCATGTTCAACCTACAATGAGTCTCTATCTTTTCTATTGTTAAAGTTGCAGGCCTATTTTAGCAAAGCCATAGGCTTTGATCATGATGAAATGTAGTTGAAGGGTTTTTTCTGGACTTATATATTTTTCACAGTTTAGTTTAAATTATGCATTTTTCCATACCAAGTAAGAAATAAACCAAACCATTAGCAGACAAAGAACATATCAATGAGAGCTAAACATGTAAAATAGAATGGATAAAGGATATACAAATGCAAAATCGAAAGTTTTAACTCAGAAATTGAATAGACAATGTGGTGTTAATAGTATCTATACAACAAGATTTGATATCAGGACTAGAAACACACCAAGTCCATCGAATTCCTCTTTCCAAGAACCCTCAGTAAGAGTTTGCCAAAGTCCCTTTGATTTCCCAAATGCACTAGTTTACATTCGAGTAGACACTGTGTCTAGTGGCTTTCCAAAACAAAATAAACCATCACATAACATAGTGTTTATGTATAAATTTGAGTAAGAAATGTACAAGTCAAAATACCAAAAGTTGGCTAGAAAATCCAAATCACTAGGACAAAGCAGGAAGAAAAGGAGTTATACCTATGTTATCACAGTTGTGCAAGCTCTAGTTGCAACCAAATTTTCCTTTGTTCCCATATACTTGTTCCTATGTTTTAAGTAAAATCTCTTAGACTATAGCTATAATAAAATTGGTTAAATTTCTGATGTATATTTACTTGATGAAAATTGAATAAGCTAAACTCATGGTAAATAATATCACAAGTAATTATCTGTAGATCAGAAAAGGTTTTTCAATATGGTATCAGAGAAGTGAGATCAGGTAGTGGAGTGTGTCTTGGTGGAATGATCTTGCATTAAACAAATCTGTGTGTTTTCCCTGGAACTAGTTTATCTACAGATCTAATAATTCAAGAATGCATTACGTAAATATCCATTGTCTTTAGCACCATTATTATACACAACTGCTTTTGATTTTCTTTTTTATATTATTCTGGAACATGTGTAAGGAGGTGAGAATGATCATTCTCCATAGTCAAGTTGAAGGGAGTCATAGCATCAGCTATGTGGAACAATAAATATTAATTCATGACAATTTGCAATCCCAAGGGCATGGTTTTATGTAGTCTCCTCTAATCCAATTTGATTTGAGCACCATAGATATCGAAAACTGAAGGAACGATGAGCTTGGGAAATTTAAAATGGAACACTTCATCATTTAGCAATAACTGGAAATGTGCTGGAATATATTCATGATAAGCCATTTGATGTGTGTCAATGTGCATTAATGGGGTAACATGAGGTAGAGGCTATTTTCAAATAGATGAGGACCATAAACATACCTTCCAATACCATCTTGTATTCTATTATGATAAATGAATATTCCAAGAAAGCCAAAATGGACGATGCTTTCAAGTTGTTTGATGGAATGGTGGACCATTATATCAAACTCACAGTTGTCATTTATATTTCACTCATTAGTGGTCTCTCTAAAGGAGGCAAGATGATGAAAGAAAATGCCCTTATAGAGGAAATGATGCCTAAATGCATGTTACCAGATATTGTTACTTACAATGTTGCTCATTCAAGGATACTACAAGGAAGGGGACACTAAAAATGCATTCAATTTCCTTTCCAAGATTGCAAGCAAAGGTTCTTCCCTGATATTGTAACATACAACACTCCGACATGGATTTTGTAAAGAAGGTAGATTTTGGTATGCATTGAATATTTTGAACGAAATGGATGATCTATTTCCAAATAATATAACATATACTACCCTAATTGATGGTGATTGTAGAGAAGATAATATGATTAGGGATTTTAGATTACTGAATGAAAGGGCTAGTGCTAGGAATGGTGACATATAGTGTCCTCCTCCATAAGCTCTATGAGGAAGGGAAATTAGAAGAATCCAATAACATTTTACGTGAAATGGAGAAGAAGGATCCTAAACCTGAGCACTTCACATGGGATATGTTCATCAATTCATAGTGCAAGAGAGGTAACATGGATAATGCCTAGAAACTTCACAACAAGATGTTACAAAGCGAGATTTTTTTGTGTATACATACAAGGATTTTATTCATGGCTTTTGAAAGTTTGGGAAATAAATGAAGCAACGAAGGTCCTATTTAAAATGATGATTGTAGGTTTATGCCTAATTTTAGTGTTTACTCATGGCTAATTGATGTCTATTGTTTCCAACACAATGAAGAGGAAGCTCTAAAGCTTCTTGATGATTTTCTCAAAAGAGGTTTATCTGAAGATGTTTTTTATATAGTAACACTATTCGAGGTTAGGAAACCCGAGCAGGGATGAAAACACAATCAATAAAATGTTTGGAGGGGTCTTGTTCATGATGCCCTTATTCATACTACTCTTATTTATGCATACTTGGGAGAAAGTGAGAGAAATAAAGATCTAGAACTTGTGAAGAAATGGCCTAAAAAAAGATTCTGGTCAATCTTAAAAAAAAAAATGTTTTTGATGTATTCTTTAGATATAGATGGAAAACCTAAGGTTTTATGGAATGGGATGATAGAGAGAGGCTAGGTTGTCAAATGTGCTATCAGAATGTGAGAACTATTGCACAAACTTACATTTCCAATATGCTATTTTGATATGTAAGTTGTAACATTAAGACTCTATGATCTCTTTCAGTAAAATATTTGTTGTCCAATAGCTTGGGATGCCTCTCTAGAATTTTTTGAATGGTGTTTTGAACACGAAAAGAAAGTACTTTAATATTGTTGAAAAGCAAACTAAACGGTTTAATGATTACAGAAGAAAATTATAATTAACGTTGCACTCAAAGGCTACTTCAAAAATGAGATACATAAATTTGGGCTTGCAAAGAATATCAGAATAAGTCCATGCCATCCACATCTCAGTGTTTGATATGGGGAACTTAGATCACCCCATTTCTAGGGCCTAGTTTCATGGAGAAAACACCCTTACAGAAGTGGAACTCAGAGATTTGGGATAATTTCAACAAGTTTTAAAGTTAAAATTGTCCAAAAAAGAAAGGTACTTTTAGTGTCAAATATCCCATGCTCCATTCATCAATTTCGTATGTAGAAATCAATGTGGTTCAAGTTTACATAGAGGCTAATATAATGTTTAATGTTCTCAAGCTTGTGAAATTGCATTTCATGCAATGTAGAAATGAAAGTTCTCATGAAAATTAAATTGTAACATGCTCTTTGGGCCAATTTTAACGTTTCTTAAGTTTAAAAGAAGCACTTTCACAAATCTAGGAGGTTGTTAATGCAAACTGCAAAGATATTTCAATGTTATTCTATGTATCTTTTTTGTTTTTCTCTAATAGAATAAATTGTAACATAAGGCAAGGAGTTGCACAAAAGATTTACAAGGAAAACTTCCCTGAAGCAAAGATGAAGTCAATCAGCCAAAAACTGATGTGAAGATGCTAGCAGTCAATTGCCCAAGGGTGATTTTGTATACTCTTTCCAGAATTGAAGGTTGTATCCCACTATCCAAAGTATGTTCTCTCAACTACACTTGGTATGCTAATAAATGCTTCTAGGAAAAATTCATAGCCTATTTTTCATAATTCACTAGAAAATGTATTTATTGAACAAGTATTGATTATGCAATTCAAGGCTTGATCACCTTTTCTAGTTCGAGAGCATATAATAGAAGCCCTTGCTAGCTTGTATGGAAATAGCTACTTAAGTGGAAAACTTCAAAATGCAGAAGACAAGTGTTTGCTAGTGGGTTTACTTATAAGGGTTGCAGATGATGTTCAGGAGGAACTCATAAGGTCTCTTAAAATTCTCAACAATAGTGCAAATAATATGTGGCATGCCATTCAAGGTAGGGAAGGAGTAGAACGCTTGATTTTGATTCTTTCCCTTTCTTCAAATAGCAACAGGAATGTGCAGTGGCCTTTCTTTGTATGTTGTCAAATGAAAATGATGAAAGCAAATCCTCTAGTCCAGATTCCAGAGATTGGATCTTCAAAAGTGAAAAAGCACTCAAAAAATGTTATTGTGAACCTCTGTAATCATAGTGAAGATATCCATTCATGTTTTGAAAGTGCAAATGATGTACCTGCATTTATTGGGTTGTTGAAAAAGTGTTAGTCCAAGCATAAATAAATTACTGCAAAGATACTGAACCATTTCACCCATAAATCAAATAGTAGCAATATCAGCCAACTCATTACTTTTCTAACTGGTGACTTACCAAAAACAAAAGTTTATGTTTTGGAGGCCTTAAGATCTGTACTGAAGATATTACTGGAAATGATGGAATTGAAACAATGATTAAAATCCTTTGTTCTACTAATGACAATACTTGAGCTAAATTTGCTTCAATTATTGTTTCATTATTTAACTGCAAGAATTATTTACGTGAAAGAAATATAGTAATTGAATACATTGGACTGGTCCTAAGGCTCCACAATGCACAATCAAAATATATTTTGATTGAAGCAACATGTTCGCTTGCTAGTATTTTTTGTTAATAAAACAGAGCCAGGAAGGTGCGAAGTTGTTGCTAACCATTAGTTAGCCTCACAAAATCTTCGGTGATGTTTTCAGAAAATATGATCCTGAATTTTCCCGCATATAGGGTACTAGTGAGATGTTGATTTGAATAAGAAAAACTTTTCAGAGCTCTTGAAGATGAGATGTTGAAGTTTTCGCATCTTTTCCAGCAAGAAATTATAACAAGAAGGATTGAGGAAGCTCTTGATCCATGAGATCAAGGAGAGAAGCCTTTTGCCTAAGCCCAAGAGTTTCCATATGCTAGTTAAAGATTGTGCAAAAAATGGAAAAATGGATTATGCTATGCAGTGAATGTCATGAAAATGAAAAATTACATGCCTGATGAAAATGTTTATAGCATCCTTATCGATGATTACTTGAAAACAGGCTAGGTGAAGAGAGGATTTGATACAATGCATATCATGAAAGAACTAGTTTGAATTTGTATTTTTCCAAGCTACACTGCCTTGGTCTAGCATCTTTTCAAGGAAATAAAATACAAAGAGGCTAATAACTTGTAGAATTGAGGCTTCTGTGATCCATGTCAAATTTATGAGAGATTCTTCAGCGTAAATCACATAAAATTTCATTTGTCGACACGTTTCAAACCAACTAGTGTGGTTCATCATCAGGACAAGTTGAAGAAACAGATCCAGCTTGGCATGTTAAATAGTCTGAGCAGAGTCTCCAACGGCTAAATTTAATTAACAGCTAATTTTTGACTTTGGGACCAAGGTAAAATTTTATTTAATAAATAATATTATTTTTTATTATTCTTTTATTATTGTTATTTTTAATGAATTAGTAATTGGTGAAAACATATAAATAAAATAATTTTAGTGGTTGTTAAAAAGGTAATTAAATTTAAATTATTTAATTATTTATTATTAATATCATAATATTATGGTATGTTATTAGGCTGTAGGATTCAAAGAATTAAAATAAAATAAATAA
Organism: Pinus taeda; assembly: GCA_000404065.3. Classification (NCBI taxonomy): domain Eukaryota; kingdom Viridiplantae; phylum Streptophyta; class Pinopsida; order Pinales; family Pinaceae; genus Pinus; species Pinus taeda. The sequence continues at coordinate 99,447 of APFE030134503.1, forward strand.
CAAAATAAATCAATGAATTAAACCAATAATATAAACCTATAATTTATAAATTTAAATTAAATATAATAATTAAACAATATAAAAAAAATAATAATAAAAATATAAAATAAATAATTAAATATAAGCACTAAAATGGAAATAAATAATAAATCAACCATATAAAATAAAATAAATTAATAATAATTATAATATTAATAAATAAATGAATAATAATTAATTAATTTATAAATTAAAATAAAATTAACATATAAAAATAACGAGAAATTACTAAAAAAATAATAAAAAAAATATCCCTCTAACAGGAAGAGAGGGCAGGAATCCAACAACTGCTTATCTTCCATCCGTCTTCTCTATTGAGATTGTTCGGTCTCTTCTCAATCTCAAGGGCTTCCCTAAACTTACGGCGATGGAACTGCGAAACCCTAGCGATAACACTCACCTCCTCTATGCAAACATGATGCCTGGTACCCTCAGCATGCTCAGCTAAAGCGGAAGACTTGGTCCTCCTATGCTTAAGGTCCGCTGCATGCTCACTAATCCTTTGATTAATGGAGCGACCAGTCTCTCCAATATAGGGGGTCCCACAAGAACAAGGAATAATATAAACCCCTTTCATGTCCTTAGGGTCGATAGGATCCTTTATCGACCTGAGGGATTTACGAATGGTGTTAAGGGGTCTAAAGGTCGTGGGGACATTATGCCTCTTAAGAATCCTGGCAATCTTATCAGTGGTCCCTTGAACATACGGAAGATGTACACTTGGGACCCGCTCTTTCGGTTCTCTTTTAGTTGATGCATTTTTGGTAGCTTTGAGGAAGGCTTTTTGTCCCAGGAACCTGCTATAACCATTCTCAACAAAAAAATTAAGGAGGTGGGATTTCTCTTTCTCAAAGCTTTTTTCATCAGAGATCCTAAGGGCCCGAGTAGCTAGGGTGTTCAGAACACCCAACTTCTGAGCCAGGAAATGGTGAGAACTGGCATGAAGATATTGTTCTGTATGTGTACCTTTGGTAAATGCAAGCATGTCGTTGTGAACGTGATGCTCTAATTATTGTAGCAATGATTGTTGGTGAAGTAAGCTAGGGCCACCCTTCTAAAGCGTGGAAATTTTTCAATGCCACAAAAATCAAGGGACTAAACCCTACGTGGAAACCTACTGTATATTCATTTGTATAAGATTTCTGACTCTTCAATTCTGTCGGATATTAACAATCGTGGGAAAGTTGATCTTGAACAAGGACACTCATTGAATGTGTCTGAGTCAACAAAAAGTTTCACTGTTTGTCAAAATTCCTATACTTAGTACTTGTCATGGCCACTAGCATTCAAATCAATTGTAAATAAGTAAAAAGCACCCATTGTTACTAATGCAGTCAATAGGAATTAAAAGACACAACACTGGAGAGGCTAATTAGGTGACAATATTAAGTAGATGGTTTTCACAATGGTAAGAAAAAGTGCAACAATTGCTCCTGCCAGAGCTAGAATTCTCCAGGGCGATGAGAAATGCTCCTTCATAAGCTTGGTAAACTAAACCTTGAATTTTCTTCTGTAGTGATCATCTACATCTCCCTTCAGTTTTGCCAATGCATCTGTCCAGCTCACAATGAATCCCTTCCATAGACCATTGAAGAGATCGGCAACCTTTGAATCACTCCCAAGGTAATTTATAATGATGTCACTTTTCCTGAGCACAGCTACATCTTCAGAGTCGGCCAACTCGTCCATTAGACTCAAGTAACATGTCAGATAATGCCTCAAAAGTGATCAGATTACGAAGAGTACCTCTGTGCAATTAGTGATATTGATGGTTGGAAGATAAATTACGACGCTTTTACGCTCAAAATTGATCTTCTGGATGCCTCCATCACATAGCGCAAATTTGATCCCAGAATTTCCTAATTATACGACACAAGGGATGCGTCTGACGCCATTTACTACTTTCTCCACAGCATTGCGGTCAATTTTTATAAGAATGCCGACTCTTCAATTCTGTTGGATATTAGCAATTGCAGGAAAGTTGATATTGAATGAGGAGACACTCATTGAATGTGTTTGAATCGACAAAAAGTTTCATTGTTTGTCAAAGTTCCTCCGCAGCTTCAATACGACTTTTCCTATGCAACTATTGTTTTAAAAGTTATGTTACTGGGCTATAAAACCCCATGGGAAAGTTGATCCTGAATGAGGAGACACTCATTGAATATGTCTGAGTAAAAAAAAAGTTTCACTGTTTTTCAAAGTTCCTTCGCAAGCTTCAATACGACTTTTCCTATGCAACTATTGCTTCAATACGACTTTTCCTGTGTAGCTATTGTTTTAAAAGTTTTGTTGCTTGGCTATAGAACCCTGTTAGAGGAGAGTTTTATATTGAAAGTATATGTGCACCCAAGAGAATGTGTCTCATTTGATGAACTTGGGTGCCATTCTTGATGGGATTTTACCTTCTAAAATCTTGGCAATGAATTTTGGATGTTTCTTAGAGAATTACGCCCTCTAAACCATTGAGAACCAGCCAACACTTAATTATTTTTTTCAGGGTTTCCTTTACCAATGGTTGGGAACTAAATGCCCTCGATTAAGCATTTCAACCCTTATTCTACCATATGGAACTACTTCAGACACCAATAGAAAGAGAATTGCACACCAAAATATCTAGAACTTCGCTCATCAAACATGCAATTACAAATTTATCTCATGGCACAAATATTTGTGGAAGAATTCATGAAATTAGTACCTTCGTGAGTGCCAAATCCTACCCAATTTGCACCAATGTCAAATTTCTCTTCCAAGGCAATGCAGAAATCTCGCTACAATCTAGCTAGGGAAGCACCAATGTCAAATTTTGCAATGCAAAAATCTCGCAATCTACCTACCACAACACCAATGTCAAATTTCGCTTCCACGACAATGTAGTCAATGGCAAAATCTAGCTCCAATCTACGTAGGGCTGGTTTCTCACCACCAAAACTAATTTTCCCAATGGGTTTTTTGGACATCGTAGCCTCACAGGATTCCAAACTCTCTAAGAGTTTTCTTCTTCAAAAATACAAATGACCAAAATGAGGAGAATGCTCATTTGCCCTTTTTACAATTTCCTTTTCATTTTTGGTTTTTTATTTTATTAAAAATATTATTTTTTTCAATTTCCCTCCTATTTAAAAAAATATTATCTTTTTCATTTTTACCTCTTACTTTGTAAAATCTAACATAAGCTGAAGTGGGAAAGGAAATTGCAAAGTGAGTGAATGATAATGATATGTTGTTTAAATATTACATAAGTTTTTTAATTAATCTGTAAAAAAATAATAGAAGATTTATGGAAAAAGGTCTATGGAAAAAGGTCTATGGATAATGTAATAACATGATCTTTAAGATGATTAAGAATATTTTCACATATTTTAAACAATGTGAAGATAATGGTTTTTTGAATTGGTCAAATATTACGAGTAGTGATAAGATTGATGGTACAAGTGCTAATGTTGCCATGTTTTGGACAATTGTAAGGGCCCTCCTAAGTAGGATATGGCTATGTGTGTATTGTCTCTAACCAATTCTTTCAATTTGAGAGTTAATGCTTAGAAAAGCGAATGTCTTCCTGTGTGCTTGAACCCTCTATACCTATTGACAAAAGGTGATGTTCAAGGAGTGTATAAGGAACATATGGTTTTCTTGGCCTCTAAGGAAGGTTTTTGGTTCATTAGAAATAGTAATGATGTAAAGTCATTAGAAGTTGAGGAAAAATGTGTTCTTAGTTGTGGGGGAATATATTGCAGCCAATCAAATCCTTGAAGTTTCAATATGCACATTGGAATGAGATTTTATTGGCAAGAGGGTAGGGATGGACTACTTTCTGAGATAGATAAAGTAGAGTCGAAGTTCAAGTTTATGCTATATACTAGCAACTCACATAGTAGCAAGAGAGATGCATTCTTTTTGTCTTTTGGAATGAAGAGGATGTAGTTTCTATATCAAATGAAGTTTGGTTTGTGGATAGGTCTTATTTGTCTATAAAACCCCACCACTCCTTTTTTATGCTAGGATGAGACCATGTGAGACACCCTAGTATGGATAAAACTTCTTGGACTCCCCTTGGAACCCTATACTATTCAAGATTTATGCGCAATTGAAAACAAGCTAGGAAAAAAGTATTCTCATGGATGACATCTTTGTTTCTGAAAGATATAGGTCAATTGTAAGGATATTAGTTTATATTGATGTAACTATGGGTCTTTTTGAGACAACTGAATTGATTATTAAAAAAATGCAAGTGTTCTTTACATACACTTTCCCAACCCTAGATCAATTTTCACATTTTTTATGTTGTACATGGTGGCCATACTTGTTGGTCCTTCATTTTGTCATAGTAAATATGACTTGTAACCTTTTCCAATTAACCAAATAGTATTTATATTATGAATGTGACTTAATTGATTTATTAAATATCATTCAACCAACTAATTATTATTCCAACTCTTTGTGTTTTCTAAGCTTATATCCTGTAGTGCTTTAAAGTTATAATATTTTGTTGTGATGGTGGTGTTTGATCATGGATTTGTGGAAAAATCTAGAGTTTTCCCCCCTCCATAAGCCATCTTATGTGAGATTTTTGGCACCATAGAAATTATTCCTAAATGTAACCTTCTTCTAATTGAGTGAGAAGCTCACTTTCTTCCTCAACTAATTTGTCAGATTGACCTTCAAGAATAATGCATTGTTGGACTTATTTCATGTGATCCTCTAATTCCTATTTGATTTGGTGGATGTTCCAAAAATATTATCTATTCCATTTTTTTGTTTGAGCTTTTAATAGCTTGATTTTCTACTGGAATTGGTGCATAATTGACCCCATTCGAGGAGTGGCTTCCTACCACCATTATTGGGAATTTCCAAAAAGGAAGGATCCATAAGAAAAAAGCTTTCAAAGTGAAAGGGTTTATTTTTGGGGCTTTCTTTGATATTTGCTTCCAAGCTTACAAGCCAATGATATGATATGTAATAGGGAAGGATTAAAACCTCCACAAAGGTCTCATTGTCCCAAGGAGCTTTTGAGACCAAAAATATGTCAAATATGGAAGTAATTTGAGGGCAGCCACCTTTTCTATTATTCCAAGATCTATCCCATGTATAGTATCTGCATATGTGGCATGCAGGTCTTGCATGAGGTCAAGGAAGAGCTACGCATTAGAGTCCAATTATTGTAAGCCACCTTTTTTTCTTCAATTAATTTAATGATGTGGAAGTTACCCACTAGTATCCATAGTTATTTTAACAATATGGAGTGGAGATCATTCAATAGAGTTAGACCACATGCATTTGTAATTCTACCTATTGACTTAAAACTTTTGAATTGAAAATGACCTGAAAGAATGCATGGGGCTATAGTTAGATTGGTGATGGTACTTTCCATGGGATTTCATATAAGATCTAGCCTTCCTACATTTCCTTTTACATCCAATTCTACTTAAGCACTACCTTTCTAACATTTCTCTAGGATTTCACTTACACGATCGTTGAAGAATTTTGTTTTTTGTAGTATGAGTACTATAGGGATTTCCTTATGTTTTTAACCTTTTGGGAGCCTCCACTTTCCTTTTTAGTTGAGACCCCTAATGTTCCATGTGATTAATTTCACTAAGAATGATGGGGAATGGAGTGGAATACATCCATCATGAGAGACACCTTACTTGAATTGGCTCACATTTCGCTCACTTCTTGTATGAGGTTTTTGTTGCTTTTTTTTCCATTCTTTTCTGCTTCCTTGTGGTGTTTTGAGGGTTCTTTGAAGTTATGAGTTTGGATGCCATATCTTGACTAACCTTATCTTTGAGAGGTCATCCCTTTATGATTGCAGAGTTTCAAGTAGGTTTGATGCAACATCTACTATTTGTTTAGGATTGTTTACAAATATTTTCCTTTTAGCTCTTCTACCATGCTTGCCAAGGTTTCTTCTTCCACATACATTTCTTTTGCATCATCCTAGGTATCTCCTGGATTTTTTTATTTTTTTTGCTTCTGGTTTGTCTTATCGTGGCTCTTATTGGCTGGTTTCTGGTGCCTTTCTTTTGATAGAGCTTTGATCTATATTTGGATCCAAAAAGTTTATTTCTTGTGATGGGTTATCCACATCTACACCATTTTTCCGTTATTGTTTGCAAATTTTCCCTTTTAGCTCTTCTACCATGTCTGTCATGGTTACTTACTCTACATCCATTTCTTTTGCATCATCCTCCATATCTCTTGGAATTGTTTCTTTCTTTTTGGGTTATCTGTTCATGGCTCTTCTTCGTTGGATTTTGGTGCTTGCCTTTCTTTTGATAGAGCTTCGATATGTATTTGGATCCATAGAGTTCACTTCTTGTATTTATTTATCTTACATTTCCATGTCCTCATATAATATAGTTTATTTGTTCTTCTATTTATCAACTTCAATTGCATGAAGCAAAAGAGATATTGGGAGCAAAAGTCAAGGAACTTGGAAAATTGAAAGCGGTTATTGAAGAATTAATGGAATGAAAAACTAACATGAATGTGGGTAAATAAAATGGTGGTGTTTATCCAAAAACATGAAACAATGTAAGAATTACATGTGTAGACTATTTAATTTTTGTATATATGTTTGACGTATGTTTGAAAATAAGTTTTAGTTTGACCTTTGTTTTCTCCTCTTAATCTGCCTGATAGCCCCACATATATTGAGAGTATTTGTGTAATTATGTTTAGAAGAAATCCAATACTAAATAACGAGGTGGTATTCTCACCAAATGCAAATGGGAGATGCAATTGTAAGATGACCTTGGTTAGATTTGTATTGAAGGAGAAAAAAATGGGGTCAAAAGGGGATGAACCTAGATATGGATAGCTTGAAGATTGTGCCATTTGTGTAGTTGAGTATTGCTTGTGTCAGTTTAAAATATACTTGGAGAAACTTGGAGATGAACCTTACTTTATTCCTGTGAACTTAGATGCACTTGTGGACATTAGAAGAACATATTGTTTCCCTTTGAAAGAAAATATGTAGAAGATATTTGGGAGAAATGTGACTATCCATAAAATGTGGATCAAATTTAGAGACTTTGTGGCTCTTTTCCTTGGACCCTACTAGTTCTTGGAGGTTGTATTTGGAGGGGTTAGTAGACAAAAACCTAATATGACCAAGAATATTAGTGTTGGAGCACCTATTGATTTGGGAGAAATGCTTAGGAGTTCTAGGATTTAAGGGTTTAATGATTTAGGAATCAAGGGTAAAGGGAAAAGGGTTAGGGCTTAGGGGTTAGGGGGTTGAGTGCCATGGGGTTGAGGTCCATATGGGTTAGACGATAATGTCTTAGTGCTTAAGGGCTTAGTGGGAGCCTATGTGTAGCTCTTTGATGGATGAAAGAGGCTACTAGAAGGCAGATTGGAGCTTAGGGATTGGCCAAACTAGAAGAGTAGATGGGATCATCCCATGTTCATTGAAGTAGAAGTGAATTGCAGTAGTGATAGGTGTTGAAAGTAGCAACAAGAAATGATAAAAATAGAAATTATATAAATAGTACTGCTATAGATAGCATTTCAGGTACCAGTGTGGAAAATAACAACTAGGAATGTTAAAAATAAAAATGCTAAAAATAGCATTGCTATAAATAGCATTTTAGGATATATTCCAATTTTAAATAGCCCCTAAATTAAAATTGAGAATTAAAATTTGAATTTAGTCTTAGAAGTTGTTTTAAAAATAATTAATTAATTCATCTTGAGTTAATTAGTTGGAGAAAATCAAACATGAAGTCTATGTGAAGACATGCAATAGTTATCCCTTTGATTGAGGAAGTTATCACTAAATTGAGATAAGGATGAGTTGTAATTAGTTAGCTCAATTAACTGAGTTAAGTCCAGTTAAATTAGTTCCAAACTATTTGTGGAACTAATTGTGAGTTCAGTCAGTTAATGCATGCATTCATGCAACTAGTGTTCTCTAGATAACTGAATATTCTCTCATAAATAACTCATGCATGTCAATTCAGAGAAAGACCCAGTTGAGATTAAAGGAAGGGACAATGTACTATCCGTTGGAGAAATTTTCCTATAAAGGAAACTCATCCATGCAGAAGGAATTCACTCCTTCAGGATTGCGCAGATATTTCAGAGGTTAGAGCAGTGTGTGAGGTGAGAATCACACACGATACAGCTCGAGGACCCAGGAGAAACTGCGCAAGGAAATAGGAGGCTTGGAGGACTAAAGGAAGGCATATGTGTTGTCTATTCTATCTATGAGTAGCAGTGAGGGATTGTACTAAGAACTGGATAGCTTGAGAGTTAAAGCTTTGTGTAATCTTGATATATTTTCACTTGTATGATAATATAGATAGCGAGGTTTTTAGCTGAGGCTTTCCCCAGAGTATTTTCTGTGTTTCATGTGCATTGATTCTTCTTCTCATGGTTATATGTGTTCATCTCTGATTCAGCTCGATCTTTAAGCTTCCGCAAGTTTGATAGTAGAAGTAGATTATAGTATTTTCCTTTGTATATTGCATTATTAAGTTACTCTATAGTCAAATTTTCTACATAGATCTCAGAGGTAGAACTATAAAGAATTTGCAGGAAATTCTACATGGTATTAGAGTTAGCTGACTTGTAGAAATTTCTATAGGTGGAAGCCCTGCTGGAGACTTTGTGTTCTCCTTTGATGGGGTAAGGGGCAGCTAGAGAGAAGAATGGGAGTGAAGGACCAGCATGACAAGATACGACAAAGAGTATGCAACATGATTGTCATTTTACCTTGTATTCCATATACTGTTATATTATTCAGATTGGTTTAATATAATAAAGATTGGGTTGTACGTATTTTTACAATATTTGTGTAAAAAGTTGTGTATACTTGTGCATGTGTGATTTACTATTATTTATTTTCTGCAATGAAAAGTAGCTTTTGTTGAGATTCTAAGATTCTAAGATTCTATCCTAGACCCAAGATCATGGAAATTCAATAGTATTTGCTAGTTAGCTAGGACCAACCTATGCACATGGACTGAGGGAATTAGATGAAGGGTCTTGCAGGTGTTTCAATCTTAGAACAAGCAAAGAAAACTAGATTGGTTTCCAGTGAAACAAAGTTGTATCGTAAGAGATCCATTGTTGATTTTCTATCAATAAAATTCTCAATCAAGGAGAAGGTTCTCTGAGTTGAGTTCCCTACAAAAATTGTGTTTTACGATTGTGTGACTGTTATTTAATTATGTTCTATTTTGTTGAAATTAGTAGAGAAATTGTGTGTCTTGGTATTAAAATTTAGTTTTAGAATTGTTCACTACAATAGTTCTAGGATTTTTTACATGGTATTACAGCAAGGAAAAAAGTAAAGACCATCATAAGTTGATCCATATATCACAAGAAGCAACGCAATCATAGGAGAACTTATGAAGCAACCATAGCCTCTTGATCAATCCACATCACCATTGAATTTCCCAAAATGCTTGAAGATCGTAATTCCATGGGAGTGCCCAGTCTTGCTAATCACAAAAAAAATATGATTGAATTTATAAACTCTTTTCAACCCTAACCCTCCCTTCTTCTCCATAATTCGATATACAAGTTTAAATTCTTTGAAATTTTAACAATAAAATCATAGAAATGAGATCAGAAAATACCTTTCAAACATATCCATACACCTTGGAGTTCTTGAAGGTTGAAATTTTACCCATATGTAGACAACATGTTTTCTTCTCTGAATTGCAGCGAAAACCTACAAATCCAAATCAAGTGAAGAATATCTCAATTAAAGCTCGAAAAAGAGTGAACCCAAAAATGTTCAATCACATCCATCTTTTAATGCATTTCACTAGGGTAAAAAAGCTCAATATACCCTACTATCTTTTCTAGAGCATTGATAATATGGCCTATATTGTCTAGAAAAGAGAGTATGAACATGAAATGAAGAGTCTCTTTCATCATTCCCTCATTAAAATCATAGTCCTTTATCTTCTCAAAGAGCTCAACATTGTTGGTCAAACCAATTTCAGACAAAGGGAGACTTTGGGTTAGGCACAACACTATTTTTCCAATGACTTGGTTGGGTTCCCAAGTCGCAAAAATAGTAAATCTATCTATGAGGGCATGACAATTAGGGAGTGCCAAGGTGTGCCTGGATTCTAGTCAAAGTAGATATCAAATATATTTTATTCAAGGCCATTGAATTGGTTTACGAGGAGAAATACTAGACCAATTACATTGATTATTGGAAAATCTCATTTCATTATTTTAATTGTTACAAAGTTGGACATGTTCAAACCTAGTGGTTAGAGTTGAAGGCATTTTTCTCCGAAAACAAGTAAAGTTTGTGTAATCTCTTTCTTTTTCTCAAGGATTTTCACTATCTTGGTTGTCGGACAGTGGGTCTTGTCAACAATTAATTACATCCCACCATAGTTTTGAATGGAAGTTGATATTGTTAATTATGAGCCCAGTCATGTCCACGTGATGCATTCAAATCCTAGTATGAATTTACAGGTGACACTTCATTGTGTTAACAGATCATCTCCAACCAAATCATGAGGTGTTTCTAAGATGAATGGTGTTCTAAGGTAGATATTTAATTTGAGCATGAGTTGTCCAAGGTTGTTTTCGTTTTGAGAAAAACTAGTAGTGCAAAAGAGCTAAGCTCTCATTCTAGCTTTGAGGTAGTAACTATCCCTACATCTTAGCCAAACGCCATTTCATTTAAGCTTTTTAAGCCTCTTTTGGTCCCCCATGGTTGCAGAGCTTTACCTAAGCCAAAGCTCTATGTTAGAGTGAAACAAGATAAGTTTTCAATGGTCATTGGTAAGGATATCAAGTTCTAGGATATCCCAAACTTGTTAGAAACTACTTTGGTAGGAAGATTTTATGGTAAGATAGTGCAAAAGGCATCTCTCACTACATGGGTTTTGGACAATTGGATGTTAGCCCTGGGTTATGTGTCATTTTTCCATGGATTTGTTCATAGTTGGATAGGCTTTCAATTTTAGCTGAGGGTGGACTATAATAAGATGAAGGAGACAGAATGGGATTGGGGGGAATCAAGGCTAGTCTTGGAAACATGGTTGGTGGATTTTGATCCCACTCAGAAACATATCTCGGTGAAACAAGGTTGGGCTATATTGTCGAGCCCTCCCATTGTCTTCTAGACAAAGGAGGCCCTTCACACTATTGGAAAGAAGCTTGGTAGATATATTTCTGTGGACCCTAATTGGTATGTTTCGATTAATAGGCATTGGGTCTAGATTCTAGTCAAAGTAGATATCAAAGAGTGTTTATTCAAGGCCATTGAATTAGTTTACAAGGAAAATGTCTAGACACATAAGATTGATTAACGCAAAATTTCATTTCATTGTTTCAATCATTATGAAGTTGGACATGTTTAGACCCAATGGTTAGAGTTGAAGGCTCCCATTTTGAGGAAAAAGAGAATTTTGAATTAAGTTAGAAGCAAGTTTGAACAAAAACCTACAATTTCAAATAATCAAAAAGTTCATGTCAAGTTGGAACCTGTCCTTAAGGTTTAGCAAGAAGTTCAAGTAAACATTACGCCTCCTTCTACTAAGATTAATTCCCCTTCATATTCTTCTTTGCTTTTATCTCTTCATATAAATTCTTTTACTTTGATGGATTTCCTTATTATTTTGCATTCTCCTCTCCATCTTCCCTCTCTTTTCCTTGCCCCTTCTATTCCTAATTGTATCTCCCCCCTTTGACCTTGAACTGTCAAGCCTCCCTAAAGAGGTTAAAATTGTAGTGAATAAGCCTAAACATCCAAATTTCTGTAGCACTCTCAAGCCTAAGGTTAGACTAATGGAAGAATGTTTATCGAAAGGAGGATTGGCTTCAAAACCACAAATATCAAATGCAACAGGTTGAAAATATCACCTTCTTAATGCACAACAAACGACAAAATATTAAAAGGGGAAAAGGAAAAGGAAAAGGAAATACCTTTCAAAGAGGTTGGGAAAAAATAGGACTTGCAGGAGGTAAGCCTACGATTGCAATAAGGGGTTGGGAAAAAGTAGTTTCTGATAAAGGGAGACTTTTGGCTATGCACAACACTATTTTTTCAATGACTTGGTTGGGTTCCCAAATCGCAAAAAAGGTAAGGCTATCTATAAGGGCATGATAACTAGGGAGTTCCAAGGTGTGCTAGAGAATGACAAGAATTCCTAACGCATGTGAGATTGTTCCAAGACATGTTAGGCATGCCACAACATGCCAAGATGTGCCAGTTTCTAGGGTGTGGCACCAAGGCATGCTAGGGAGTGCTAGGGAAACACAAGGGAGCACTAGTTTCAATTGCATGGAAATGAATGAATAAGAGTGTGTGATAGGGAGTGTTAGCAAGTTCCAAGTGTGCTAAGGAGGATCAACCCCACCAAATTTAAGCACACTAACCCAAGGATAATGCAAGGATCCAGTGACCCAAATTGCAACTAGATACAAAATCCATTTCAAAATACTCAACCCATATGATTTCTAAGGAAATACATGTGTCAGATACTAAATTCAGCAAAACCCATTCCAAAAAAAAGAAACAACTCGGTTTAATTCTAAGGAAAATATGTGTTGGAGCTACAAACTTGTATTTTTGTCGAACCCCCGCATAAACCTCCACCTAGTACTTGGTCTTACATGTATCTAAGGGATACAATATGGTAGTGTTGATGAACCCTTCTATGGATCTTGAAGTTGTATTGTTTGTCAAATATTCAAAATCAACCCCCATTACATGTAAATTCCATCGAATAAGATCTTTAATCTTATATATATATATATATTATATATATATATATATATATATTATATATATATATATAATATATATATATATTATTATAAATATATTATATATATATAATATTATATATAATATATATATATATAGATATAGATATACTTTGGGGGTACAAAATCAGGTATTTAGAACCCAAAGTGTGAATACAGAAAATTGATCATTGATGTTGGAAGTCCAATAATAAGAAGTTGGGTTTCTTGTAACTAAGATTCCAAATCAAAACAAACAATCTCCCTGAGGGATTAGAATAGAGACAAATCAACATGTTTAACTAATCCAATATATGAGAGTCTGATGCAAGTGCTGACGTTGGCTCTTGGCTTAGCCTACTATCAATTACGACGAAGTTCAAATTGCAACTATTGTTGACGATTTTGACGATGTGGTACATGGTAGCATTGAAAGTTTGGTGTCTCAATTAACCAAGCTGTGAAAACTTTGATTGGATCCTTGTGCTGGTCTAGATTGAAGTTAGAGTTTTTTTATGAAGCTAATTTTAAAATTGGGTGGCACTGCTTTATGTAACTACATGTAATGGTTCACAACACTATTGAATGAGGTATTGTGCACTAGTCAAGTGGACTAGGAATTGGAATTCAACATTGTTATTAAACTTATTTTAGATTTGGATTAATCAAGTATTCAAGAATTTAGAGAGATTAAATTTCTTTTTATTTTTAATAAGGAAAAAATCATTGATTTTCATTAGTAAAAAGTAGATATATACTTTGGTATTTCATTGTTAATGTTTTTGCATGCCATATATTAGATTTTAAAATAAAATGGTTAAATTTCTAAGTATCTTATTACTCTACATTATAGTTCTTTTATTTCTGAAATTTGTCTACTATATAAATTTTCACAAAAAAAGCTTAAAGTTTTTTATGATGACAAATATAACATATATGATTCAAACATTACAAAAACATATCATGATCTATGAAAATGTTCATGGATGGATGACAAATAAATGAGATGAAGGGAAAAGTTTCAAGGGAATCCCTTTATAAGTTAAAAATCCCTAAGTTGCAAAAGGATTCCTTTGTCGAAAACTGAGTATAAAATCCTCGTTGGCACATGTACAATTGCATCCCTTCTTTGATAGGAGATATGCCACTTGATTCTACTCTCTATAGACATTATTAGAGGCCAGCCTTTGAAAGGTATTCATCAAAGATCTTATGCATTGCATCCAGAAAGTTAGGGAAGGTGGTCCAAATTTTGTTCTCAATTGCACCCAATCTAGGATCATCTTGGAATCTCCAAACACAGGTAAATCTTCAATTGTAATCCAGTTAGCACATAGAAGAGCCCCCAAGAGTATGATTAGCTCAACTCTATTATTTGACCCTATGCCACTATACCAACTGAAATGGAAGGCATTGTCTGGCTTTAAAACCAAATGTGTCCCACTTCCACAAACCCTGTTGGTGGATGCTCCATAAAAAATAAAAATAAAAAAATAAAGTATGACCATAACTCCATGAGTCAAAAATGTCTTCTAGGTTATTTCTCCTTCATTAGCCATATCTCCATAAAATATACAAAGATATTTAAATAGGCATTTCTATTATCTAGTTCCGTTTGTTCAAAAATATTCTCATTTCTACTTCTCCATATGCCCCACAAAATATAGAAAGGCATGGAACCATATGTCTTGAAACCCTCAAACCATTGAGTGAGACATCTCTAAATGGAAGCCATGTTCTATATTACATGTATTTTAAGTGTTTGAAGAATCCCACTCGATACCGAGATCTCAAAAGGACATGTTAGAAATAGATTTTCCACGTCTTCTAAATCTTCTTTGCATAAAGAGCATCTTCCAAGATCCTCAAAGCCCCTATTATGGATATGATCCCAAGATAAAATATTATTATGGACCACCAGCCACATAAATTTTTTTACTTTGAGAGGTATATCCCATCTCCACATGTTATGAAACCAAAAAGCATTATCATTTAAGCCACGTCCATGAGAAATTTTTTTATAAATCTCTTTAACCGAGATCTGCTCATTATACATAACACCTCCCCATTTTAGCTTTTTTTTCTTCCCAGTGAATTTTAAACCTATTAGACTTAATTGTGTTGTGAAACGTGCCATTCCACAAATAGATCCTACGAAAATCCAAGTTCAAATGCATTAATCCAATAACTTGTAACAAAAGAAGATCCTCAATCACAAGAGATATAGTTCATAAAGTAAATTCTTCTCTTAAGTAAATGCTCAAGGATGTGAATAGAAAGAGTATGTATTCCCTCCACCCCTTTGATATCATCTAGTCCTATTTCTATCCTATTTCCCCTTCCAACCTCCCATCTCAGATTTCGTAGTAGCCAATATTTGTTTCTCATCATGCTTCTCCATTTATAAGATGTCACCTTCTTCTTTGGAGACACCTCTTTAATCCATTCCTTAAGCTATTTATTTTTTAGATATTTCTCTTTAATAAACTATTACCAAATACCTTTGCCCTGGAAATGTTTCCATAATTTCTTAACAATTAAAGCCTTACTAAAACATTATGTTTCCTTTATACCCCACCCTCAATCCTTCTCATGTCTCGCAAGAACCTCTAAATAGACCAAAAGTGTCTTATTTGTGGATTTAGGCCTAACCCAAAGGCACCTAGCTATAATAGCATCAATTTTTTTGGTCTAAAGATACTGATGGGGGAAAGATACTGAGGTTTGAGCCCTCTAATTGAAACGAAATCACCTCCTCCCTGTTTGTAATGAAATTTTTGAAGATGTAAATTGTTTAGGGTTTTGTCAAAGAGTGCAGGAAGTAGGTTACCATGAGCATCTCACATGTATATTTTCTCTCACCTTGAAGGAATACAAGATCACCATTGCAGGGACCGATTTCATGTTTTCAGTGGATTCCATCTCTCAAGCTACAAGCATACCTAACCATGGTGAAAATTGGTTCAAAGGCATGAACCTAGACCTAGAAGAGTACAAACCCTACTTGAAATCACAATACAAAGGAGCTCACTCACATGTTTTCCCATTCAGATACTTGTTGGAGAGATATGCACCATTGATGAAGGTTGTCATGAAGTTCTTCACATGTGAGGGCATATTTTGTAGGATATATCAATACCACATAAGACTTCTCATGCACTTTACAGCTGCCAAGCCTCTAAACTTGTATAGGAGCCTAACCAAAATGTCTGAAAGGGTGAAATTGAAAGGCAAAGTGCATTATCCTAGCCTCTTTCACCATAGCCTGATAAAGGTTATAGTACTCCATCAGTTGAAAGAGAAGAACATGACATGGGACACCTTCATTAAGGCAGCCTTGAAAACTCATATAACCACTTCGCCAAGCCAACGCCAAACCATGTCAGTACAACCCATGGAGGTGGGGTCATCAAGCAAACATGATGAGCCTAAATTTTCCAAAACCCACCTAAGCCTAGTTATCTAACCTACAATCCTTTACATTCTATTCATCTCTTGGTTGTGATTTCATAGAGAGATCCCTCTCTGGTTTTGTAGTGCTAGATACCAAACTAAAATCATGGTCTGTGTTACCTCTGTCGATCTCCTCATAAGCCTGGGACATTGTAGAGGAATATAATAGAGGGCATGACAACTAGGGAGTGTCGAGGTGTTATAGTGAATGTAAGGTTCCCAAGCCATGGAAAAATGTAATGCTAGTTGTGAGGTCATGCCTGCCAAGGCGTGTTAGGGAATGCTAGGGCATGCTAATATGTGCCAGATAGATGTCAAACAAGCTAATATGTGCCAAGTGCTAATGCATGCCAAGATGTATAAGGGTGTGATAATGCATGCCACGGACTGTCAAGGAAACAAAAGGAAGGAACAAGTTTAACTACAAGGGAATGAGCACATAATAGGGTTAATAAGTCATCAATTACCTTTTCCATGAGGGGCATGCTAGGCACACCAGTACTAAGTGCCAATAGGTGCCAAGTGCCAAGTGTCAATGCATTCTAAGTGCCAAATCTTCCTCTATTTCTTCTCATCTAGTTTCCAATAATTGATCTCAAATAAATTTAATATTAAACCATGCCAAATCATACCAAGTCATCTCAACGCATGCCAAACATGCTAAGACTTGCTAAGTGCCAATGTGCGTCAGGGAGTGTGATGCATGCTATGAAGTGGAAGAGCATATCGAAGAGTGCTAAGGTGTGTTAGAGAGTGTTAATGCATGTTGAGGAGTGTTGGGGAGTCCTAGGACAACACAAGGGAGCACTAGGTCAAAATGCATGGAAATGAATGAATATGAGGGTGTGTCGGGGAGTGTCAATGAGTGCTAGAATTCATGCCAAGGAGGGAGTGACAAGGTATGCTAAGCATGAGTAAGGCATGCTAGGGAATATCAGGGAATGTCAAGAAGTGCTAGAGTGTGCTAGGTAGTTCTAGGGTGTGCTAACATGTGCCAAATAGTGCCAAGGCATGCCAGGTGCCAAGACATGCTAGGATGTGCAGGGTGCCAAAGTATGCCAATATGCGTCAAGGATTTTCAAGGCAACAAAAGGAATAACCAAGCTAAAATGAAAGGAAATGAACACATAAGAGGGTTAATAAGTCAGGACTTTACCTTTTTCAAAAGGTCATGCTAGGCACACTAATAATATGTTCCAATACATGCCAAGTGCCAATGTGTGCCAAGTGTTAATGTTTGTCAATGCAATATTATTCCAAGGTGTTCTAGGGCATGCTAGGGACTATAGGGCATGCCAACACATGATAGGGGAGTGCTATGCTATGCTAGGGCATGCCAACATGTGCTTGGGTGTCCTACTCATGGAAATATGTTCTAGGTACAAAGATGTTCCAAGACATGCGAGGTGCCAAGGAATGTTAGTGTACTATTCCAAAGCATGTTAAGGTGTGCCATGAGTGTCGAAGAGTGCTAGGTCTCGCTCATTAATAGAATTGATAGAGCTTGATTATATATTAAATAATATCATACCTACACACACTAGTGGAAATGTTTTAGATAATAAACCTAATAGAGATGAATCATGTGTTGACTCATAGGAAAACTATATTCTTATGACTTGAGGGAAATGATAGACACTAATTACTTCTTAACAAATTGACTGAATATTATAACCACTATGACCTTAGACACATAATGAAAAATACTCCACAACAATGGTCTTAAATCCTTATTTTTTGACAAAAAATATCGTAACAAGTACATAGCGTCATCAAAAACTCATTGGAATGATCAATGATGAACATTTTTTTACTGTCACCAAAAGTAACGAAAAAGAGCATTGGTGAGGTTTAATAAAAGATCGTCACTAGAAGTGTCAGCAAAGAGAGAATTAGTGATGGGCCTTTAACTACCCTCACCAAATGTGTGACCAAAGAGAGAATTAATGACGGGCCTTTAACGACCCTCACCAAAAGTGTCATTGAAAATGGCTTTAGTGACAAACCTTAAAGGACCATCACTATGTCCACTTACAACAACAATTTTTTAAATACCATCACCGTATGTGACATTGGTGACAGATGTTGAAGGTCTGTCACATGCATGAAGCATCATCAAAAACTCATTGGAATGATCAATGATGATGAACATTTATTGACGATCACCAAAAGTAACCAAAAACATCATTGGTGATAGTCAATAAAATATTGTCACTAGAAGTGTCACCAAAGAGATAATTAGTGATGGGCCTTTAATGACCCTCACCAAAAGTGTCACCAAAGAGAGAATTAGTGACAACCCTTTAACGAACCTCACCAAAAGTGTCATTGAAGATGGCTTTGGTGAAAAACCTTAAAGGACCATCACTATATACAATTACAACAACGTTTTTTTAAAGACCGTCACCATATGCGACTTTGGTGAAGAACCTTAAAGGTCTGTCACAAGCATGACCCTCACTAATGACATTTTTTCTTGTAGTGGTGGTAGAGGAAATGGAAATGTTTCACCTCCTATTTCCATCTGCACCTCATCCATTTCTTCTTTGTTGTCTCTCACTTGCTCAAGTTCTCATTGAGGTTTGACAGGTTTCTTATCTTGTCTGTTCTTCGTTCTCACTTCTTTGGTCATTTTCTCTTGTGGATATCTCTGCTGTGTTCATGATAATGTTGTTGTAGGTGATGTTGGGATGGGCATCTTAGATGATTTTGTGCGTGTACCAGCTACTGCTTCAGCTTCCGCTTCCATAACTCCATCTAAGTCCTTCTCATTGAATATATGAATGAATTCTTTAGTTGACAAGATGTCCATGTGGGAATTCTCTGTAATTTATTCACAATAGCAACACTCAAATTCTCAATTCAATAAAGTTTTAAATCTTGGGGACACAAATTTTTATAGAAATTTTGAGTTTTAACCTCATCACCATCTCATATTGTGTTCAAATTGTGTTCATTAATTTCATATCTATCCTTAGATATTGTCAATATGTCCTCATAAATGAAACTTTCAATGCGTTTTAATGTTAAATTTCACTTTTAACGATCATATTTTTGTTTTTTGGTGAACTTCAACACATCTCATATTATAGCAAACAACCCCCCATATGTCGAGGCCCCTACGAACTGTAGAAATTTTGAATAATATGACACTTATTCAGAGAGATTATCCCAATTATACACTAATTACGGAATACATGAATAATACATAACCTCCTCTACATTGATCATCAATTTAGTAGTATTACGAAACAATCGCATGCGCACATTGAAGCATCAATCACACATATCAACACAGTATGTATCCGGGGAAAGCATACAGCTGAAAACCCCCAACTATCTGTATATTATATTGATTGAGAACATGTAACAATACATAGTACAATACTCCTCACAAGTACTCAGTACTATCTCCACCTGTTACACACAAACTAGCTCAGATCTGAATCAATCACCGGCTCAAATCACCTCTGCTGCTTGCCTGCCTCCACTGCGCAATCCTGCATGAGAATAGATGAGAATGGCTAATCCAAACTTGTATTTCCCTTGTCTATACCACACAATCCTCATTGGCAATACTCAATGCATTGATTGTGAAAATCTCATGCACAACTATAGTCACAACTAACAGCTGTCTTGCCCTTTCACTCACCTCTACCACTTGTCTCCACTGGACTGTCCATGCACTGAGTTAACTGATGTATTCGTTAGTTGATTTATGAGTTAATAATTAGTGAATTAATTAATAATTAATTCACACCACTCATCATTAGTCTATTTGTCAGTTAGACTAAATACAACTAGTTCAACTAAGTCAAACTGAACACAACTCCATCAACTCCTCAATCAACTCCACCAAACTCAATCACTTGAGTTCTAACTGAAGTCCTTCATGCAATGGCTCAACTAACCCATAATAAAAGCTTATTTCCTTCTGGTAGTTGCATGTGCCACATCCGTAGCTCGAATTGAAGTGCTGCAAGAGAATAAGATAATGTTTATAGTCCAAATATTATTAAGAGCTAATAATATTCGACTGTTCTATTTTTAGACTAACAGTCTAAAAATAGACTCCGCCCATATGTCTAAAAATAGAAGTCCATATATTTTTACCAACATGACCAATCATCCATAAATAGCATCCTGCAACTCATAGACCGTGATCCATATGTCTAAAAATAGACTTTGCGCCAACAATAGCCTGCGAGTCCACTTAGTGAAGGCGACTTCTTTTCACTAAGATCCATCATATTGTTGCATTTTCAACACTCCCTCTTAACAAGATATGGATAATATGCAACCCCTATGTTATGAAACCAGCAAAAGAAAAAGATAGAAAAGAAAGATCAACGCCTTAAAATTCAGCCTCTTCGAGGGGGCAACCTCCTTTACATTACATAAATGAACAATTCTTCGATGATTCAAATGACAAAACCTCCTTTCTATATATAGGAGTCTAAGGAGTCAAAATATAACCCAGCCAACCTAACAATAATAATATAAAGCCACAAAAATAACAATAGAGGGATTCTATGGGGCACAGTAATAACAATATGGGGATAATAGGGGCACAACAATATTAATAAGGGGTACAACTACAATAGTAATGGGGTAATCACTAGTATTATAGGGACCCAACATGCCCCTCTCCTTCAAAAAAGTGTTTTCCTCAATGCTTGAGTAGTTTTGGATGCCTCTGTATAAAATTCTCATCCTCCCATGTGGAATCTTCAGCAGATAAGTTCTTCCACTTGACAAGATACTATGAAATTGATCGATTTTGCAGCTGTCGAGTTCTTGTTTCTGTGACTTCTTCTGGTTCAAATATAATTTTTCCTTCCTCGTCAAGTTCTGGCAATATTGTTTGAATTGGGAGCTTATCGCCTATAACCTTCTTTAAACATGAAACATGGAAAACTAGGTGCAATCGAGAAGATGCAGGAAGCTCTAATTTGTATCCCATAGAACCAATATTTTGTAACACCTTGTATGGACCATAATACTTTGGTGATAATTTATTATCCTTCTTAGCTTGCTTGAGGGACATTTTCTTATATGGTTGTAGGCTTAGGAATACCCAATCACCTACATCAAAACTTCTTTTGCTGCGATGTTGATCTACCTGTTGTTTCATTCTATTCTATGCCAACATGAGGTTATCCTTTAAGAGTTGGAGGACTTGTTGTTGATGTTCGATTTGATGTTCCACTGCTTGAACCTTAGAACTTTCTCTTAAATATGATGTGATGGATGGTGGTTGATATCGATAAAGTGCCATAAATGGGGTCATTTGTTTTGTTGTATGGAAGGAAGTGTTATACCACCATTCATCCAGAGGCAACCATTTGACCCATTATGTCTATTTATTAGATACAAAGCAACGAAGATATCCTTCCAAACATTTCTTTTCTATCTCAGTTTTCCCATCAGATTGAGGATGATAAGATGAACTATGAACTAAGTGAGTACCAAGACAAGAAAATAATTATGTCCAAAAATTTCCAGTGAAAATGGGATCTCTGTCACTTACAATAATCTTTGGGTTTCCATGTAGCTCTTGAATTGTTTCCATAAATGAAGTAGAAACTATACTGGCTTTAAATGGATGTGATAATGCACAAAAGTGTGCATACTT
>APFE030134503.1:121631-136307 GCA_000404065.3 Pinus taeda
ATACCTTAAGGATTTATTAGCGAATTCCAAAGAATATGAGAAGTAGAAGAAGAGGAAGATGAAGAAGATGAATAAGAGTCAGGTGAAAGAAGAGGAAGCAAAGGAAATAAAAGGTGGAGAAAGGGAATTTATTTTAGGAAGAGGAAAATAAAGTGGAACAAGATATGTGAATCCATTTTGAGTCTACTAAATCCTTCTCGTTCGTTGAAGTCCAAAAAAGGAATGCCCCAAATCCTCTCACCCCCATCCACTCTTTCAAAGGGAATAAGATCTAATTGGGATCATATCTCTAATGATGCAATAATGAAAAATGGATATTCTCTTGGATATTGGTAAACATTGACTTTCCCTTATTAAATGAGGCATCCTAGAAAAAAATTAATAATTATGTTTTATTTATGTGTTTATATTTATAATTAGTTTGTTAACATCTATTCATTTAAGAATTATATGTCAAAAAATTATCTCCTCTTCCCCTCACTATAGGAGGGGAAGATGAAATTTTGCAAATACCCAATCAATACTAGGTGTATGACTATGGTTACATATACTAATTTTGTATGATAGGTTAAATTGTAATTAGGGATAACAATAGGTTTTGTGTATGGAATTAAGGCTAATTTTACTTAAATATTAAAAAGCACATAACATCATTAAAGGTAATCTTAGCAATGAGCACAAAGGATACTAGATTTTTTTTTACTAAGAGTTTGTGTTCCTTCAACATAAGGAAATAAATCAACCACCCAAGTGGCATAAGAATTTAATAGGAGTAATGTTTTCTTATAAACTGTGGGTTGTATCAAGTGGTATGAATTTCCTTAAATGATGATCATGAGCCATCCCACATTCACCAACAACAAAAAATAATGATTTTCCATACAATCTATTTACAACTAAATTACAATTTTTCTATATTAAAAAAACACTCCAAGGTAATGAGGAAGAAATTAATTTCAATGAGAGAAATTTTTTGTTTAAGTTTGAATTGAAATTTTAATATCTTAGCTATTGTGATAAATTGTCCATTGTTTATTACCATTACAAATATTTATGGAGGAGAAAGCATTCCATTTATTAAAGTAAATTTCAGATTTACTTAGCCCTTGCATGGATCATAAAAGCCTCTTTTTAACTGCAACTTTGAAGAAAATTTTACACGTGAATAAATTTGAGTTCTCTCCAAACTTGGTAGATCTAAAATTAAAATTAAATGGTGGTATATTAATTCTTAATAATATTATCTATATTTATATAAATTTATTAAGTTGAAGAGAGCTTCTTGATGTCATTGGAATAGATAATTAAATATCATTACTATGGCAATATGTAAAAAAATGATTGTTTTGCATCACCTATACTTAAACAACATAATTTAAAAAGTTATTCTTGTTTACAATATAATTTTTCTATGTAAGTTTGTAGGAATGTAGTTGATGATGATGAGAAGGAAGTTATTAGGATGTATACTTGACAATTGAGGTCAGTATGGATGAAGATTTTACGGATTTATTCATGTGATTAGAAAATATTTGCCTTAAGAAAATAAGATTTTAATATTAAATGTCATTATTATTGTTCACAATCACAATGAACCAATGAACTAGAATTGAAGAAAATCTTGGTAACAATTAAACTTCAAAATCATAAATTATGTAATATAAGAAAATTTCGTAAATTTTCATCTTCAATCAAGTGCACCGTATTAAAAAAATTTGAACGGATGATGAAAAAAAACCACCCATTTCAAATAATTATTTGGTTGATATGATTTGAAGATCACAGACAACAATATGCTCTTCTATCTCCTTCTAAAGAGAGATTAATACAGACACAAAATATTTGAGCATACTGTTATTTATAAGTATCGATTGTATCCCTGTTCCAGACACTGGAGGGAAGACAAAATTTGCCTAGTTTAACCTATAAAACCTATTAATGGTTACTACTATAAGAGCATTGCCGAAAGTTATTTCCTTGTGGAGTGTCAAGTCTCTGAGGAGTGGGACAGACTACATTCCCCTTTGGTGGTTGTTCCTGGAGTAGGCTACAAGGCTGTGGAGATACAGCATTTGAGAAGCCATGAATATAAGTGCAGTTCCATGGATCATTTTTGGACTTGGCCATGGTAATAGTAACATTTGACAGACAAATGTCTTTGAATGGAGCTTTAGCAATACCCTCCAACTTCCCTGCCACACTTACATTTGTTGCTACTATATTGCTGTAGCTAATTCTTTCTACAACAGGAATAGCATTTGGATCATATTTGTCATCAGGGTGCGAGCGCGAACCATAGGAACCAGACATGGCAAATGCCCACCTCATATTCACCATAGTCATTCCATTCACAAATATATCTCTCACAAACGCACCTCTTCCCGGGACTGTCTTAATTCTCAGTCCTGCTTCTGAATTGATGGCATGGATATCTTCTACCCGAACATCTTGAATTCCACCAGACATTTCACTGCCTAGTGCAATAATTGCACTTGTTGGTGAGATGCCAACAAGACGACGGATGACAATATGTTGGCTGGGCATGTTAAAGGAAATTCCGTATTCATCCCACCCACTCTTTATTGCGACTACATCATCACCAGAGACTACATAGCAGTCCTCAATACAAACATCTGAACAGGAGTCTGCATATGAAAGTGAAAACAAATCATTTAAATGCAAGTAAACTTCAGTCCTTTCTTAAAAAGACTGAAACATGATTTTGACTAGACGAAAAAAGAAAAATTACAGTGTCATGTTTTGAGAAAACTTCATTCCTTTATCAAGAGTAGTGCAATAAATATAACTTACATGATGCACTTATTTCCATAGAGAGAAAAATTACAGTGTCAGGTTTCTTTTAAAATCTTAGTAGCAAAATATGATTACTAACCTGGATCAATTCCATCAGTGTTTGGGGAGTCAAGTGGTGCAAGGATAGTAACGTGCTGAATAAGGATATTGCTGCACATTTAAACCACCACATGCAAATGCATTATTCAAACTCTCTGCATATTTGGACAGCATTAAGCATTACTGTAATTGATATGTTCACATACCTGCTGTACACTGGATGTAAGTTCCATGAAGGTGAGTTGAGAAAAGTCAAATTTGATATTATTATATCCTTAGAGTACATCAATTCTACCAGGTAACCTCGTGTGTTTTTCAACATATTTTGGTGGAATTTTTCCCACCAAAATGCTCCCTTTCCATCTATGGTACCATTGTCACCTGATATTCATTCAAGATAAATTAAAACATGAACAGGATTTCAATAAATAAGGAAAGAAGCAGAAGCTTGTTCAGAAACAAAATTCACACCTGTTAAGACAACATCTGTAAGGTTATATCCACCTATCAAGTTGCTAAATCTTGGACCCAGTCCATCTCTGCCTGATCCATAAGAAGGCAAGGGTGGGATCAACGGCCAAAAAGAAAAGGGAGGTGAAGAGACACAAATTTTCATGCAAGGGAAATTAGAGGACAAAATAAGGAAAACGAAGAAAAAGGAGACATCAGTGATAAAAAGGCATCAAAAAATCAGTTCACAACTTTTTGTTAGTTCTAGATTTTTGAGATTTTTTGAGTTGAGCTCTCCTTTCATTCCCTCATTCTCTCATACTCTTGCAAACTTAGAGCATTCTTGGAGCACTCTAGCATTCATTTGGATTGGTGAAATAAAGAAAAGGAAAGTGAGTGCAAGGGGACAGTTGGATCAACAACTACAATAGGGATACTTTGCAAGTAACAGGTTGCATGCATTATTTCCTTGTTGATTTTTGGATGCATGGTATATGCGTGTGGTTCCTTGGTTATGTGTTTTCATTGGAA
This sequence comes from Pinus taeda, assembly GCA_000404065.3. Taxonomy (NCBI): domain Eukaryota; kingdom Viridiplantae; phylum Streptophyta; class Pinopsida; order Pinales; family Pinaceae; genus Pinus; species Pinus taeda. The sequence continues at coordinate 125,466 of APFE030134503.1, forward strand.
TGAAGATTGCCTAGATTGATAGTGGTTTCAACCTTGCATTTCCATTTCCTGGATAGTCATGGTGTTGTAGGTTTCCCACTTGTTTTTTTGATTGGTTCTTAGGTTCCCTATGGTTGTGGGTTGGAATAAATACTCTAGAGGCTTGAAGCAACTTGAGTTGAGCTACTAGTTCTTGGAGCTTGCAAGTTGGGACAAATGCTTTGGATCCTTATGGGTTGAATTATAGTCCCTGGAGACGCGGGTTGGAACAATTTCTTAAGAGACCTAGATTAGTTGTGGGCTAAGTTAATAGTTCTGGAAGCCCTAGACAACTTGGGTAGAGACCAATCTGGTTGATGTTAGTGATTTATGGAACATATAGGTGAGATCATTGTGATTGAGGGTTGAGGTGGTTTGGCCTCTGGAAGCCCTGGTTGGTTTTTTTTTGGTTTAACCCCTTGTGATCCCACATTCATTCTTAGAATATGGCGCAAGGGTGATTCGCTAAAAGTGAGATTTGTATCAGTGCAATCTATGGTTAGGTGGTATGTGGAAGTCCCTAACATGGTTGGTATTTTCATATGTTAATGTGAGTTATTTTCCTATTGTGATCTATGAGCACTTGTTAAGCTACTAGATGGTTGATGAATGAAAGAGCTAACAAGTGTTGTTGAAACTAGTTAGAGAGGGTTGGGATCCTCCTTGGTGATTCTCAAATGAAATTCATAATTTTATGATCAGATATGCATTCATGACCTGTAAATTTCATGTTTACCATATGCTTGACGAAATGTCGATGCGTACTAGGCATGTCCCAACCAAGATCTCGTTCAAGTTTGAATGTTTGGAATTGTTGTCATCTTAATCATTATTCTAGAAATTTATAGGTAGTTTTGGGCAATGATTTGGAGGCTTGCCTCAAAAAGTGGCATAGATCTCACATCGCATGCACTTAACTAGGAATTTTGGGCTATAACAGCAAACAGAAAGCCTTGTGGGTGCAATTGGAGCCTCATAACCACATGCATAGGGTGTCAAGAGAGTGGTTGGAGTGTACACCTAGTGAAAATGGGTTCCAACTCAAGGATTGATAACTTAGGGCTTCTTGCAAACTCTTGAGTGGTTTGTAGTCCCTTTGGGATGTCAATTTGTTGTCAGTTTGTTGACCCCACTTCCATAAATAGAACTTGGAGGTCGGTTCATATCGGAGTGACACTCACCTCATGTTGCCTTGGAGAGCTTGTAAAAGTGGGTAAATGTGGGGGGAGGCATTATAGGGTGGTATTAGAGCTTCCAGGTTCAAACACTTGGAATGGATGGGCTAGATGTTATTGTCATGCATGCATGTTAGTTGTCAATGTTTTTTTTTTGCATGCATTATGACTATTATGGTTATCATGCATAGTAGGTTATGCATGCATCACAATGGTCATTATTGCATTTTGTGTCATTATGATGATGTTGGTGTGTTATGAGGTTGAGATGTTGATATGCTAGTGTCATTATTTATATATATTTTGCTAATCTGGATTGATTGTGTAGACGAGATATCCTCCCCTGAACTTCACAAAGGTATGATTTTGATTATGTTTATATTCGGTTTATCTAACATGACATGTTCGCAGGAGATAGAAGATCAGAGATGACAAGCTAAATGGTGAATTATAGCTCACATGACTCTCCTTACAAATCAATTGATAAACAAGGAGATGAGTATTCTCTTGATATACCAAATACACTCAAAAATTTGATGGTTGAAATCAGAAGTTTCAAGGAAGAAAATAGAAAGTTGGTTAAGGCACAGGAAAGACTTGCCAGAGCTTAGGAAAAGTAAGTAGAAGTTAATTCAATGATCCTTTAGAGTCTATCAAATTTATAGAAGTAGGGACAGTTGAGGATCAGTCACAGACAGGAGGAAAGGACTAATGGGGCATACGGTAGCAGGTCTCAATCAAGATATAGTTTGGACGGGGATGATACAGTCAGAGGTTGCAGATGGTTAGATACACCTGATAGGAGAGGTAGTGCTCATGGATTCTATTATAGCTTTGGTTTTGAGAGACATCATCATTATTACTACCAACATCCTTATAGGAGAAGTGAGAAGAAGTATGTTATAGAAGAGTTTAAGAAAGCTAGGCCTCCTGCTTTTGATGGGGAGATGAAGAAATTAGAAGATTCAGAAGCATGGTTGCTTGGGATGAAGAAGTTATTCAAGTTGCATGATTATTCAGAAAAGATGAAAGCCAAGATAACAATATTTAGTCTTAAGGGAAATGCAAATATCTCGTGGGAAGATGTGAAGCATGTCAGAGGCATCCGAGTAGAGGAGTTAAGTCCAAATGAGTTTAAAAGACTCTTTAAGAAGAAGTACTTATCCGAGAGATACTATGATAGAAAGGTTAAAGAATTTTATGAGTTGAAGATGGGTCTATGAAATATGAAGAGTACATGACTATGTTTCTAGAGACGTTGAGGTATGTTCCCTACCTAAAGGATGAGAATACAAAGGTTCAAAGGTTCATCATTTGATTTCACTTAGCATTTAAAGATCAGAGTGAGTATGATGAGCCTCAGCCATTGGAGGAAGTCACCAGGAAGCTAAAGCATTACTATGAGCAGTCTAAGTGCAAGTTGGAGCCTAAGCGAGATTGGAAAGGTAATGAAAAGACTAAAGGAAAGTGGGTTAAGAAGCAAGGAACACCTCCGGATGCAGATGACAAGGAGAACGTAACACCTTATAAGAAGTTCAATGCAGTTAAGAAAGAACATGGATCTCAACCTGAGGAGCAGAATAAGGGCAGTGATAGAAAGCCTTTGAGGTGTTATACTTATGGTGGAGAGCATCACATGAGTGATTTCACATTGCATCAAGGAGGCAGGCCTCAAATTTATAATGCTCAAGAGGCACAGACAGTTAGAGAAGTTGTTAGATTTTAGACTTCTGTGGTTTTCTTTTGTAGAAGAAGAATTCAAATTATCCACAATATTTTTCAATTTTTGTCGATGTTTTGAATCCCAAAGTAGATCCATCATTAGGACTTTGCTTGAAAGAAAAGGTAAAGTGAAGAGAAAATGTATAAATAAATACAAAAAATATTTAAAAAATGAAATGCAAATAAAACAAAAAATGGTCGGCTCAATACCTAAAATACTATTACCTTATTAATATTATTAAAAGTAATAATATTAATAATATAAAACTAAAAATTAAATAAACCTAACAAGATAATATTAATCAATAATATATTATACTTATTACTTTAATTTTTAATTAGTTTATATTTATTTAATTATTAGTAATTATTCTTATCCCTATGAAATTAATTTAATTTAATAATAATATGATGATTAATGATACCTAAAGATGAATTTAATGATGTTTTATTAATTATTATTATATTGTATGTTCCCTATTTTATGATATAGCATGCTTTCTATTGTATGTTACTTTAGTGAATAATTAAATGAGAATAAGTTAGGGTTAGAAAATTATATCTGAGATGTTGACCCTAAGAGGAGTTGGTAGAACTAATCTTCTTGATTAGAGGAAACTAGCTTCGACTGATCTCAATCCCACCATCCCTGTTGAGATTCTACGAATTCTTCATTATTTCGAGCGCCTCTCTGATCTTCCTTTTCTGATAGTGGTCTTCCCTTGCGATGATCCTGACATCTTCCAAACAAATCTGGTGCTTAGTTTTTGAGGAGTGTTCAGTTAGCACTGAAGTGAGAGATCTTTCATTCTTAGTGGTAGCTTCATGTTCTTTCAATCTTCTTTGTAAGGAACGTCCTATTTCTCCAATATAGCTTTTTCCACAAGATCGGTCAATCTTGTAGACTCCTTTAAGTTGAAGCTGATCAATTTTATCTTTCATAATCATCATTCCTTGTCCAAATGTTCTTGTTGTTATGAAATGAGTGAATAAATTCTTCTTACCCAAAATCCTTGCAATCTTATCAATAACCCCTTAACTATGAGAATTCATATATAATATCATATTCATTTTATTTTTCTCTTTGTATTCTCCTTTATTTAAAATTTATATTTATGTTAACTTGACTTTATAATATAATGAATCTTGCATACATAAATTGATCTAAAACTTTTAAATACATGTTATTTAAACACTATGGGACAAGTTGAATTCATAATTATGCCAAAAGACATTTACTATATGGAGTTGGCTGGGCAAACACTATTTAGCCCAGCCAATCTCCTCCCTGCACTTTCGCTGTTCCCTCCTATCATAAATCAACACGTGGAAATCATCATTTTCGTCGTTTTTCCTTATCGTCGGTCCTTCGTCCAGTACATGGTTCTTCACATCCTTGGATGCTACTTTATCCTCGAATTCATCACGAAGTTATGAAGAAGGGGGGAAGTGCTCGATGATCGAGCAGGCGTTGAACCATTTTGTCTTCGTAGACCTTCAACATACCTGGAACCTCAACTACGATGGATAAAGAATAAGTCGATGACTCCACAGGTATGGCGTTCTTGGTTCATGATATCGAAGGACGGATAAAGAATACGACGATGACTCCACAGGTATGGCGTTCTTGGTTCATGATATCGAAGTGATGTGGCCGCATATGAGAGTTTCTATGACTGGTCTAATACGTATTACGAACGACGAGTACTGTCATGAACTTGGCATTATGATGGCGGTGGATTCCTTCTTTATTCTGCAATTCTTATTTGGTCATGACTGTCGAGCCTATGACATCCAAATAAAGAGCGACATTCTGAAGTTGGAGAATCAGATCTCGCTGTCTGTGCTGAAACTAGTTTTCGGCAATGTCAAAATAGCATTACTGCGCTCTGATCTCTATCGTGATATATGGTAGATGCATGCAGAGTAAATAGACTTTTGGTGGAGAAGACGTAATGAGTTGTGTTCCTTCGATGTAAAAACAGATGATATACAAATTGATGGAGCAATTGAAAGGGAGCATCATTTGTTGGGTTGCATTCAAGCAATCGTTTCGCAATTCCTGCTCATCCAACATGACATGCAGGATGAAAGGGAGCTCGATTGCATTTCAACGCCAACTCTGCCTCAGAAAATTTCCAACTTTCTCCAAGTGCGCCGTTGAGAAGATGTGCAGGATGTTGTTTTTCTCGAGTTATAAACTGGGGAATTTTCTCATCAAAGGATACACCGTTCCAGGCAAATTCTATTTCCAACTCCATTGCAATATAAATGCTTCTGACATGCAAGGGGAATAGGGGTTGCCTTGCTGCTAACATGCCAAAGTCAACTTTGAGAGAACTATAAATGCAAGGCAACCCCTATTCCCCTTGCATGTCAGACTGCATTTATATTGCAGTGGAGTTGGAAATAAGAATAGCCCGGCCCCAGGAGCTGGAAAAGGTCGGGATTAAGTTCAAATCATTCTCCAAGAGGTCTGACTACATCTGGTTTGACAAATATTAGCACATACTTTATCTCCCATGGATGACTGTCACATCCCCTATGCAGACAGAAGTGTTCCTCAAAAGTTCAAAACCTTCTTGCACTGGAGTTCAATGATGCCACCCGGAGCAACGAGGTGAGGCATTTAATTTAGTTGATGGGCGTGCTCATCGACACTACCCCCGACGTTCGTAGGCTGAGGATGTCTCATGTCATTCGTCTGAGAAGTGCGTTATCTGACAACGCATTAGTGAAGATCTATGCATACACCATTCTTCGCTGGCCACCTTGAGCCTCCCGAGGAGATGAAGCAAGTACTAGACGATGTGCTTACCTCAAGTGTTGCATCATCAAATGCATAATTATCAATAGCTAATCTGTGACAGAGGAAGGCACATAACCTTTTAATTACAAACCCTGGTGCCAGATGATTGCATTTATAATTCCCTAGCGAGACGAAAATGTTGTCCAGGCGGCCATTTCTAGCCAGAATGTGGTAAAACAAAATCTGATAATACCTAGGTTCCAACCATTTTAATAGAGAAATGAAAAGTTTCATGGCTCCTCGCCCCATACCCGTGTAATGGAACATACTCACATAAAACACGTGTTTCCATTCCGGTCTGTGAATCATTGTCCACTGAGCTATGGTATAACTAGAAATTATTGGGAGTTTATTCGACCGGTCGAAGTTGAAATGCCTACGGCCCCTCACACTTGTGTAATGGGCCCTAATTTGATGCTCATTGTTAAAGTCTCGACCCCAAAATATCTATTAAATTAACTTTTAAACTTTTTAATAGAGAGCATTAAATGCATATACGAAGATATTTTGAAATGCTAAAAGTATGTTTGAGACTCATATCTAACATGGACTCATATTTTACGATCCAAATTAAACATGCGCTTTTGCTTTCTCACGATAACGATTTAGGTTTTAAAATGAGGTATGGATTTTCAAAAGTCAATTGGAAATTGTTTCATGGGGAAATTTATTTTTATGATTTGGTTTTGGAGATATATTTTAAGGTTAATTTTATGAAATTTAATTGAAAAATAATTAATTTGTAAACTTGGATTTTTAAAGTTATTGTTGCTGGAGATTTATTGTTACAATTTTATTGGAAATTGTTTCATGGGGAAATTTATTTTTATGATTTGGTTTTGTAGATATATTTTAAGGTTAATTTTATGAAATTTAATTGAAAATTAATTAATTTGTAAATTTGGATTTTTAAAGTTATTGTTGCTGGAGATTTATTGTTACAATTTTATCTATAATTACATTGAAAGGCGTTTTCTTTATGGAGTTAGTTCGGAAAACATTGTTCAGCCTAACCAATTTCCCATTGCTCAATCTTTTTCGTTCTTTCATATCAAAATTTAACACGTGGTTTGTTTTTGTACAGGGTCTCGTTTAAATTGTCTCAGGCACATGGTTATGTCGTTAGGATAACCTCCTTCACACCAACGATGATGTCAGGAAATGTCAAGTGTTTCTCTTCACATGTAGAGCTCTATTCTTCAATAACTACGATAATTGTCTCCACTAGTTTCTCCAAATTGCCCACTTCTTATTCTAGAGGCATGCATTAGGGGAATTTTGAGGTAAAAAATGGGCCTTCTATGAAAAATGTAGAACCAAAATAAACTTTATAAGAACCAATAGGATTCAAGATGATGATGTCAACCATGGAGGATGCTTCACCATTTTTGGAGTAAAAAGGTAAAAAAATTAAAAATAATAAAATAATAAAATAATAAAACCACTTTTTCAACTTATCTCCCTAAGGTTTTACTCAAATTACAAGCGAGAGTACTCGTTGGATGCAAAATTTAATTCATCATCCAAGAAGTACCCATGTTACATACTTTCGATGGACCCTGCTACACGAAAATTGAGAAATACATGAAAAGTCGTGATTGCAATCACAATTCTCACATATTTCTTATTTTTCATGTAATAGGGTCCATTGAAAGTATGCAACATGGGTACTATTGGATGAGAAATCAAATTTGGTATCCAACAAATGTTTCCACTTGAAATTTAAGTAAACCTATAGGGAGATAAGTTGAAAATATGAGTTGAAAAATTAGTTTTTTCTTTTTTCCCTCTAAAATTTGATGATGTAATATAATCTTATTTTATTATTTCCACTATTATTTTATAATTTCCTTAGGAGACCCATTTTAGACCTCAAAATTCCCCTAATGTAATTTCCATCCTTCACAAATTCAATATTATATTTACAAACTCCAAGTTCCCTCGGAGTCAGACTCACATTGGAGGCATTTTTCTCATAATCAATATAAGGAACTTGAGAGGTCAACCCACCATCACTTGAATCTCTTAACTCAGTTTCCACATTTTCATTTGGCTTACCAACTGAATGATCCTGATTGAGAACAAGAAGACCCACTGGTGATTCTGCCTCAAGGTGCTCTAGAGTTTAGAAGAGTTTATCAATAAAACTAGATCCAAAATTCTCACATGCACTTTGGTTTCCAAGCTCTTTCTGTTGAACATGTCTTCTTGGATTGACACTTACTAAATTTTTCTGAAATTCTTGCTCCTACTTCTTAGTTCCTTCTAACAAGGCGGACTCGCACGAATTTGTTGTTTCACTAGGCTTGGACTCTGAAAACACGACCTATAACAATTAGAATTTAACAGCTTACCCAAGACCCTCCCACCCAAAGAACCTAAATTCCGAGAAATCCTCAAAGAGATTTTGATTGCATGATGCAATTTTTGTGCAAGTTCTTTGTCATTGACAACAGAGGATACTGCTATCACCTCTCCCTTGATTTCCAATGCCTCCATTTTATACTATCTTTTGGAGACCTTATTTGTTGCATGCTTTTTCAAACTCACTTTGTGCATATTGATCTCCCTCTCCTCATGTGTAGCAAGGGCAGCTAAATTCAGAGCATCCTTTGCAGCAGTGGTTGCATTTTCTGCCTTAGTCAAGGTTGCTAAACAATTATATTAATGGTAGGAATTCCAATCTTCTTCAAGAAAATTTGAAAGGTACATGTTCTAGTCTTAAGTTGAAAGCACAACTATTTTTGTATTCCTATTTGGCAAGTCTATTTATTAAATGTTTTACATAACATTAAATAAATTAAGGCATGCCTCTCACTAGTATAAATACAACAAGAAATCAATTTTAGGGGTGCGGGATTGTGTCTATGTATTATAAATATTAGAAAGTTCTCATTTCCTTTACAAGCATGGATAGTGGATAGGGAAAAAATGAAGACCTGACGACTAGGTCCAATGATGGGCTTGAACCAACCATCATGGATATATGTCATGATAATTCAAATGATATTTATCGCACAACAAATTATGATGTCATGATAGAGAATGCGTTGAAAATGTAGCCTGACCTCCATAACTTAAAAAAGAGGGATGAAAGGCCAAGGATTGGATCTGAGAAAGACAAAGACGAGTATGGGGTTCCATAGAAACCAGATCAGACAACTCCATATCAAAGTTTCCAAGTTGAAAGAAGAGAATGAGACCCCTCAAAATATGAGAATCAACGAATCAAGTCAGATAATCAATTCAAAGGAACATATTTCCAGTTAGACTATTGGATATACTGATTTATAGTCCAAGGTTGGATAAAAAATTATGCCAAAGGAATTTATTGAAATTAATTATGTTTTCCAAAAACAAAGCTTTAAGATTGAAGAAGAATTAGAAAATGAGATTAAAAAAAAAAACCAGAATTTTCATAAGGAAATTGATGATTTGCAGAAAAAGTTGATCCGCTTAGAATAAGAGAATATAGCTCTTAAAACATATTTGCAAAGTCCTATTAAGAATATTGATGGGGCCAAAACATTAGTATGTGACATGGAAAATAATAGATGGGGAGGAACCTCTAATTATTGATGGAAAAATGAGGATTTGAGAAATGATGATTCTTGGAAGTCTATCCAATGCAAAAGAAAATTACCCTTTTGCAAACGGAACTGCCAGCTAAAATTGAGCTTTTTGAGATCCGACATAAACAAATTGGGGATCTCCTATAAGCACTTGTAAAAGGAAATTGTGAATTGCTAGATTAACGATCAATCATAATAGATATATGGAAAACCAAGGTGATGCGAATTATTTGTAGTTAGAGCTTGTACATGCACAAGAAGTAAAACAAAAGAAACAAAAGGAGATTTCAAAAAAGCTCACTGAACTTAAGAACTTTCACATTATGTTCTCTATTATGCGAAGGGAGAAAGAAATCATAGTAGCATAATTGGTACTCAAAGCCAAAAAATTTAGTGACATAGAAGGAGACTACACGACCTAAAAGAGAAAAGCAATACACTAGCAAACAAGTTGTAATCCTATGCCAAAAATAATAAAAACAAAAACCAAGATATCCAAGAAGCAATTGCTTCACTTCAAATCTCGAACAAAGTATTAGCAGCACAAGTGTTGAATACATTAGAAGGATATTGTTCCTTGTAGAGGAAGTCAAAATATCTGCAAGAACATAACAATGGATTCAAGAGGGAGATGGCCAAACTAAAAGCTTCCATACTAAAACAGGAAAACTTTACTCGTGTTCTGGAATGAGAAAGGGCTACACTCGTGAATGAGATCGTTTGGGGTAAGAAATAATTTAATTTTATGATTAAAAAAAATGTAAGTTCTTCCAACAAGGGATAGAAGCACACACAAAGCAACAGATAACAAACCCTGATAGATAGAAAAGCCTCAAAGAGGAATTTGTTTTTCTTGATCAACTACTGCTTCACTTCAATGAAGAGATCATCTGTATCAAGGAAGAATCTAATAGAAGGGTAAAATAACATAAAAACTCAAGGAGGAAATGGAATTTTTGAAAATTTACCTATTGTATCTGTGCGATAAGAATATTGTATCTATACAAGGAAAAAACCTAGATGAAAATAGAGGTAGTAGTATCAAAGAATTAAATGAAACAACAAACATTCCATATTGCAAACGAGACAATCTTCAAGAAGAGGCAGAAGACATTAGAATGGAGAAAAGAAAGCTTAAACTTGTTATCAGAGATCTTAGAAAGCAATCACAATTAAACAGAATCAGGGAAAATTTTAAGAACCCCCCCTAAATTTACATGTATAATAAATGGGCGAATGTCCATGGTATATAGGAAAAATGGAAGGCGATTTTATCAATAATATGATATGTATATATAATTTTTTGGCGAATCTCTCACCAGGCATGGCGAATATTTTACTCAATTATAAAATCTTGTGTTTATTGAATACACAAATGAAATCATTGTATTTCTTTAAAATATCTTTTGAAATCAAAATTACCGAAATTACATATCGATAATCTAGTGGGTGTAAGATAAAATTCACCCGTGCCATTCACAGAAAGCATGAGAAAAAACCTAATACTATATATAAAACCAAGAAAAATTCAAATTCATCACTTCTA
>APFE030134503.1:137358-161221 GCA_000404065.3 Pinus taeda
TTTTATTTATTTACCATACCTCCACTTTACTTATATTTTTATTTGTTTACACCTTGCATGTATATAAGGTGACTTATGGAGTAAATATAAAAAATGCTTTATTTATTTACCATACCTCTCATTTATTTATATTTTTATTAATTTACCATACCTTTTTTATAAATATGGTATTTGGGCCTTTGGCCCATAGGATTCACTTAAATAAAACCTATTCTTGAAAATGGGCGAATGGAAGGTTGTAACTCCTAATTTCAAGGGCTAAATTTACCTTTTTTACCCTCTCCCTTAAAATAAGGTGGGCTATTTGAGGTGATTTGTAAAAATGTACTATGATACAAAATATTCGCCCACTAAAAATTTAAAACCCCTTAATTTCACCAAAGGGCAAACATTCGCCCCTAAAATCACCCCTAAACAGAATGTTTATATCCCAAAAACAAGTGAGTGATATTTTTTCACCGAGGGTGGCCTCTGGTTCTGAGGCCAACCCCCTCATGAACCAAACTATGAAGTTTCACAACTAGTCAATGATTTACAAAAATAAATAACATATTCATCAAAAGTTAAGAATGCACATATATTAAACTAGGGAGCTGACATTGGTGGGGGATTTCAGTACATTAGAGGAGAGTGGAGCCTTAGTGGCTAAGAAAACATCGGTTCAAATGCGTTATAACCTATATGGTGATATTTAGCAGGTCTTTGTGATGTATTTGTGAATTTTCATTTTATATATATGTATGTGTTACATTAAGATATGCATGATTTTTAAAATCTAACATTGATATAAATTTTTCCCTTCAAATAGAAATTATCAGCACATTTCATGGTCCCTCTTCAACAAAGTCTACCAAACAATGCACAACATGAAAACTATTGAGACAAGTTTTGAAGAATGCTCAAATATTTGGGAAGAGTTTGTTTGAATAAGAAGCCAATAATGGGATGTTTCTCCCTATCAACAAAAAAATGTTGAATTACATAGTCAATGAATATATGTGCCAAGGATATTATGAGAGCACATACATTGAAATGACATTATGAGCAGTTTAGACGAAAAAAAAGAGTAGATATAGAGATATATAGAAAGCATTGAATTCTAAACCTTAAGAGATAATTCTATGAAGAAAAAGGAAAGCACATATCGAATAGCCTTACTTAACATCATTTGGTTACTATTAACTTCCACCATCCTTACAATTTCCTCGGATTGGATCTATACTTTACTAAGTTTACATTTTATTCCACGACACTAAAGGCAGGGCAATAAGATAAAATTAATACATTTGTAGGTAAACCTCCATGATAATAGATTTGATGTGGAAACCATGAAATAACAACAGGAATATGACAACTTTTATAGCTATGAATAAAAAACAATAGAGGTTATCTCCATATACAACAAGAAAATTTCTCTCAGAAGAGGTTGCATCTTTCATAATGACCGCAACCCAATGAACTTCGTTTCACAATTTGACTTATGCTTACACTTTACCACAATTATACACTAAAGATTATAGATAAGTTCATGGAAAATGTATGAAGGTTACAAACTTTCATTGCCAATGTTTCAAATATAAAATTTTCTACTTACGTTATGTATGTCCACTAGGAAAGCTCTTATGTCCTTCCTTTATGAATTTTGGATCACCATGACATATGACATTTTAGGTTAACATTATCATAGTTTTGATGCAATCCTGAATAAATAAAATTCAGTTTTAGCTAGTAAAATAGTATAAGATAACCCCGGATGTGGGTGGTAGATAAGCAATCAATGTCAATGTGCCACCGGACAGGCAAGTGGCTGAACCACTTAGAAAACTGCGCTTTACCCTGTGGGAATTTAAGGTAGGCCACTGCCCCTCGGCCGACACCATCAATTTGTTCTGCGCTTCCAGACATCACCTGCAATTATAGAAACATGGAGCTAAGCCCTCTGCAATTCTCCATTCGGCCTCTAAGATGCTCTTGCCGCCCTACCGCAATAAAGACAAGCCTTCGCACCGCTACGTGTAGATGTTGCAGAATCCTCTGCTATGCCGACCTGGGCAATGATCATCATTTCTCTCAGTCCATTCATTGCAGCTTGCAAATTAAGACTTCAGCCCCTATCTCTGGCCCGAAATTGACTCCCCCTGCTCTCTTTAATTCCCCTTCTGTTGTCTTCTCCCCACTCCCCGCCCCTATGGCTCATCTCTCGCTGTAGCTTCCAACCCAGAGAAACATGTGCCTATGCCATCACATGTGAAGTAGGCGAGGTGGTAGTCATGGTAGTGCCATCCACCCCCCGTCTCTGCAGCCATCTATTTCAACTTCCCCTTCCGCCTCCTCGCCACCCAGCCCTTCCTTATCCTGCTTCCATGGTAGATATTCGAATACTCGCAACAACCGAGGTCGAGCGAGCTCCCATGAGGTTTGGCATACTAGTGGTGTCACCCAGCACACCAACTTCACTGCTTCTTCCTAGCAGGCTCAATTCTGATTTCTCTACTCCATGGATAGATCAATAATCATTGCTACCATCTCGGTGAACTTCAAGGAGGTAACTGGCTCATGTGAAGCTCTAGAACAAAGCCCTGAGGTGTACCAGGTTCCTCATTCGCACGTCAATGTTCAAGGGGAGCCGAGCTCCAGCCACCCGCCGAAAGACTTGGACCATTCATCAAGCAGCAGACAGAAGACTCCAGGAGGCAGCACCACCTACAAAGACAAAGGTATACAGGTGGAAGACCGTGAGTCTCAGGACACTGCAGGTGGCAAGTAGGCTGTGAAACCGAATCCAAGGAATATGGCTAGTGTTCGATTATGGAAGAGAGGCCACCATCCTAAGACACCTTGTAACTGCATGCAATAGGTCACATGTACAACACGGGTTTTGAGTTTTTTTTTTTTTCTTTCGCTTTACAGTGGTTAATTTTGGCTGGTGTTTTTTTATTTTTACAGTGGTCAATACTGGCAGGCTTTTTTGAATTTTACAGTCTTTTCACATTGGTCAATTTTGGTAGTAAATTTTGAGCTCTGGAACTGTAACCCCTACGTGGGTAGAATGATTTATTTATTTATTTTTAATCTCATTCTCGAACTTGTTTCCCCATCTAGGGCAGTCTCGATTTCAAGACTTGTTGTTTAAAATGGTCATATGGCTAACCTAGACCCGTAGAGGTCAGTGCCTCACTGTACATTATGTTTTTATTAATAGATTAGTTTTACGTAGAAAAAAAATAGTATAAGATAACCAATGTATAATGGCATTCACTATCTCACTTAACAACCTACAGATGATAAGGAAAATTAGGTTCAATAGATCTCAACTACTACTTCATTAGGGAAACAACACCGATAGAAGACATTGAGCTACATCTTTTATTGAATCAGTCATGACTTCCGTACTGAGCATTGCAAACAAAAATCATGTAAATCATGTAAATATGACATATTTAATTTAATGGGCAGCTACTAAATTTTAATTTATTTTGTTGGTTGTGTGGATTAGGTAGACTAAATATTATATTGTATCAAAAAAATATGATAACAAGTCATGTGTGTATGATTGATCTACCGCCCTCCTATATAGAGTTTAACTTAGGATATATCAAGCACTGAGAGGGATCAAACCTCTCGAAGTGCAAACCATTGACTCTTTTATATGGAAAAGTAAGACTCAAGTAGAGATCATCCATTGAAACGAATCTTTTTTATTGCAAGGACTGGAGTCATTCCTAGGTCTGGATGTTAGAAATTTTTTCCCCTTCAGTGTGGCATTATACACCCTATAAGGTGGCATTGATGATGTACCCTTACGTGTAGCACAAAGAGATAGTTTCCTTCCACATTCATGTCTCCTCCTTTTGGTGTTCCATTGCACCTCTCGGTGCAATTTCTAGTGATACATGTTATCTATGCTTTGCTTGCACATTAAATTTAAATACAAATACATACAATTGCTCTTTATTTTATTTTCTTTATTCATTTTTTTTTAATTGGCATGTGAGTGAAGAAGAATGATTTGACTTGGTCTTTTTTTTTAATCTTTCAGACATAAAATTTGATTAAATTTTTCTCCAATATATCTTATTTAGAGAAAAATAATCAATATTCTAATTGACTTGTTGCAAGTTAAAGTTATATGGATACATGATAATCATATAATCTTTAAAATACACATTTCATTATATACAATAAACCAACATGTTTTAACTTTATTTTACCTTTTTTCATTGTTTTAATTTTAATTTTACTACTAACCTTAATATTATGTGTGAATTATGATACATATTTTAAATCTCATTTAAGTCATTAATGATATTTTATTTTAATAAATTTTCATTTATTATGAGTCCTACCACAATTTCTTTTCTTAAATCTCAATTTTAACATTAATATTTATTTTATCATTAATCTGTCCTTATTTTATTGCTTTCAAAGAAAATTTATTTATTTAATATTAGGCATAGGGAATACCCCTTGCGATGAAGGGAGACCAACCCTTTCAACCTGAAGTAGGAGGATTTATGTCCTTAGTGATAAGCTAACCCTAATAATAATTCAAACCCATCCACAATGGATCTAGTGGTCAAAGCACAAGAAGAAGAGAAGTAGAAGAAGAAAAGGAAGGTGCAAAAGATGCATAGGAGTCAGAGAAAGAAGAGGAAGATGCAAAAGATGCATAGAATCAAAGAAAGAAGAGGAAGCAAAGGAAATAAAGAGGGGAGAAAGGGAACATCTTTTAGGAAGAATAAAATAAAGTGAAATAAGATGCACAAATCCACTTTGAGTCTACTAAATCCCTCTCTTTTGCTGAATTCCTAAAAAGGAATGCCCCAAATCCAAGGTAAATTATTTATTACTTTGGGCCTTTGAATTTTACAGTCTTTTCACATTGGTCAATTTTGGTAGTAAATTTTGAGCTCTGGAACTGTAACCCCTGCATGGGTAGAATGATTTATTTATTTATTTTTAATCTCATTCTCGAACTGGTTTCCCCATCTGGGGCAGTCTCAATTTCAAGACTTGTTGTTTAAAATGGTCATATGGCTAACCTAGACCCGTAGAGGCCGATGCCTCACTGTACATTATGTTTTTATTAATAGATTAGTTTTACGTAGAAAAAAAATAATATAAGATAACCAATGTATAATGGCATTCACTATCTCACTTAACAACCTACAGATGATAAGGAAAATTAGGTTCAGTAGATCTCAATTGCTACTTCATTAGGGAAGCAACACCGATAGAAGACATTGAACTACATCTTTTATTGAATCAGTCATGACTTCCGTACTGAGCATTGCAAACAAAAATCATGCAAATCATGTAAAGATGACATATTTAATTTAATGGGCAGCTACTTAATTTTAATTTATTTTGTTGGTTGTGTGAATTAGGTAGACTAAATATTATATTGTATCAAAAAAATATGATAACAAGTCATGTGTGTATGATTGATCTACCACCCTCCTATATAGAGTTTAACTTAGGATATATCAAGCACTGAGAGGGATCAAATCTCTCGAAGTGCAAACCATTGACTCTTTTATATGGAAAAGTAAGACTCAAGTAAAGATCATCCATTGACACAAATCTTTTTTATTGCAAGGACTAGAGTCATTCCTAGGTCTGGATGTTAGAAAGTTTTTCCCCTTCAGTGTGGCATTATACACCCCATAAGGTGGCATTGATGATGTACCCTTACATGTAGCACAAAGAGATAGTTTCCTTCCACATTCCTGTCTCCTCCTTTTGGTGTTCCATTGCACCTCTCGGTGCAATTTCTAGTGATACATGTTATCTATGCTTTGCTTGCACATTAAATTTAAATATAAATACATACAATTTCTCTTTATTTTATTTTCTTTATTCATTTTATTTTTTAATTGGCATGTGAGTGAATAAGAATGATTTGACTTGGTCTTTTTTTTAATCTTTTACACATAAAATTTGATTTAATTTTTTTCCAATATATCTTACTTAGAGAAAAATAATCAATTTTCTAATTGACTTGTTGCAAGTTAAAGTTATATGGATACATGATATCATATAATCTTTAAAATACACATTTCATTATATACAATAAACCAACATGTTTTAATTTTATTTTACCTTTTTTCATTGTTTTAATTTTAATTTTATTACTAACCTTAATATTATGTGTGAAATATGATACATATTTTAAATCCCATTTAAGTCATTAATGATATTTTATTTTAATAAATTTTCATTTATTATGAGTCCTACCACAATTTCTTTTCTTAAATCTCAATTTTAACATTAATATTTATTTTATCATTAATCTGTCCTTATTTTATTGCTTTCAAAGAAAATTTATTTATTTAATATTAGGCATAGGGAATACCCCTTGCGATGAAGGGAGACCAACCCTTTCAACCTGAAGTAGGAGGATTTATGTCCTTAGTGATAAGCTAACCCTAATAATAATTCAAACCCATCCCCAATGGATCTAGTGGTCAAAGCACAAGAAGAAGAGAAGTAGAAGAAGAAAAGGAAGGTGCAAAAGATGCATAGGAGTCAGAGAAAGAAGAGGAAGATGCAAAAGATGCATAGAATCAAAGAAAGAAGAGGAAGCAAAGGAAATAAAGAGGGGAGAAAGGGAACATCTTTTAGGAAGAATAAAATAAAGTGAAATAAGATGCACAAATCCACTTTGAGTCTACTAAATCCCTCTCTTTTGCTGAATTCCTAAAAAGGAATGCCCCAAATCCAAGGTAAATTATTTATTACTTTGGGCCTTTGAATTTGATCTAGAACAAGAGATTATAACATCCTCATTTTATATCGAATAACCACATGTTCTATTGAGTTTCTATAATCATATCTCCTTAAGAGAGATTGGAAACAAACTAGGTCATTTCGTTCACTTAGTAAAACCTAAAGGAAACCTTTAGCCTTATGTGAGAATAAGGGTGGAGTTTTATCTAAAGAAGGGTCTCTAGGAAGCCTTGCAAATAAATATAGATAGATGGAGTCACCTATAGGCACTAAATCATGAGAATATATCATTCAAGTGCATTGTGTATCATATCTATGGACATTTTGCTAAAAATGTCCAAAAATCAAAGAACAATAACATCTTTAAAAGAAATAGTAGAGCAAGGAATCTAAGTTCAAATTGATTTCAAACAAGTGTAATCATTTTCAAAGGGGCCTAGGGGTGTATCTCAATTGGAGATGTAATGATATGAAGTCTTTATGAAATTTGACTTTCAAGGTTTAAATCCCCTAATTTATTTTTTGGGTTGTGAGTGGGGGTGATTATGGGTTCTCCTAGATGTTATAGTGGTAGTAGTTCAAATCAACCATGTGTCACTCTAAAAAGCGACTAACCTAGATGTCGTCTCCTCTAGATACTAAACAAAAATTCAATGTACTAATATGAAGTATTTGTGAAATTTGATGCTCAAGTTAAAATACCCAAATTTACTATGTGGGCCTTGAGTTAGGGTGCTTACTAGAATTGCCTAGTTGTCGATTCCTACATACAAAAAATAAAATCTAAGAACCCTATTACAGGATGTTACTATGTCAAGCATCAACAGATTTGAATCCCTTGGGGACCTAAATGCTTTAGTAATTCTTGAATATACAAAGAAGAAATTTGAAAAAGAATAAACATTTAATCTGAACTCTGGATAATTTAAACCTAATAATGATTCAAACCTAACCCCTAACTATCTATTGGCTAATGCCAAAGAAGAAGTGAAGAAAGTAGAAGAACTCAAGAAGTTGAAGAAGATGCATAGGGGTCATAAGAAAGAAGAGGTAGAAAAGGAAATAGCGGGGGAGGAAAGGGAAAATGAAATATAAAAATGAAGTGAAACATGATATGAAAATCCACTTTCTTTCTATTGAATCCATATCTTTTCTTGAAGTCCTAAAAAGGAATGCTCCAAATCACCAAGACACACATCCCTTGGAAACCTAAATGGCTATGTAAGTATTAAAGAAGAAGGAAGTTGAAAAAGAATAGGAGTTGGATCTCAACCTTAGATAAGTTAAATGTAATAATGATTCAAACCCATACCTTAAGGATTTATTAGCTAATTCCAAAGAATATGAGAAGTAGAAGAAGAGGAAGATGAAGAAGATGAATAAGAGTCAGGTGAAAGAAGAGGAAGCAAAGGAAATAAAAGGTGGAGAAAGGGAATTTATTTTAGGAAGAGGAAAATAAAGTGGAACAAGATATGTGAATCCATTTTGAGTCTACTAAATCCTTCTCGTTCATTGAAGTCCTAAAAAGGAATGCCCCAAATCCTCTCACCCCCACCCACTCTTTCAAAGGGAATAAGATATAATTGGGATCATATCTCTAATGATGCAATGATGCAAAAATGGATATTCTCTTGGATATTGGTAGACATTGACTTTTCCCGTATTAAATGAGGCATCCTAGAAAAAAATTAATAATTATGTTTTATTTGTGTTTATATTTATAATTAGTTTGTTAACATCTATTCATTTAAGAATTATATGTCAAAAAATTATCTCCTCTTCCCCTCACTCTAGGAGGGGAAGATGAAATTTTGCGAATACCCAATCAATACTAGGTGTATAACTATGGTTACATATACTAATTTTATATGATAAGTTAAATTGTAATTAGGGATAACAATAGGTTTTGTGTATGGAATTAAGGCTAATTTTACTTAAATATTAAAAAGCACATAACATCATTAAAGGTAATCTTAGCAATGAGCACAAAGGATACTAGATTTTTTTTTACTAAGAGTTTGTGTTCCTTCAACATAAGGAAATAAATCAACTGCCCAAGTGGCATAAGAATTTAATACGAGTAATGTTTTCTTATAAACCGTGGGTTGTATCAAGTGGTATGAATTTCCTTAAATGATGATCATGAGCCATCCCACATTCACCAACAACAAAAAATAATGATTTTCCATACAATCTATTTACAACTAAATTACAATTTTTCTATATTAAAAAAACACTCCAAGGTAATGAGGAAGAAATTAATTTCAATGAGAGAAAAATTTTGTTTTAAGTTTGAATTGAAATTTTAATATCTTAGCTATTGTGATAAATTGTCCATTGTTTACTACCATTACAAATATTTATGGAGGAGAAAGCATTCCATTTATTAAAGTAAATTTCAGATTTACTTAGCCCTTGCATGGATCATAAAAGCCTCTTTTTAACTGCAACTTTGAAGAAAATTTTACACGTGAATAAATTTGAGTTCTCTCCAAACTTGGTAGATCTAAAATTAAAATTAAATGGTGGTATATTAATTCTTAATAATATTATCTATATTTATATAAATTTATTAAGTTGAAGAGAGCTTCTTGATGTCATTGGAATAGATAATTAAATATCATTACTATGGCAATATGTAAAAAAATGATTGTTTTGCATCACCTATACTTAAACAACATAATTTAAAAAGTTATTCTTGTTTACAATATAATTTTTCTATGTAAGTTTGTAGGAATGTAGTTGATGATGATGAGAAGGAAGTTATTAGGATGTATACTTGACAATTGAGGTCAGTATGGATGAAGATTTTACGGATTTATTCATGTGATTAGAAAATATTTGCCTTAAGAAAATAAGATTTTAATATTAAATGTCATTATTATTGTTCACAATCACAATGAACCAATGAACTAGAATTGAAGAAAATCTTGGTAACAATTAAACTTCAAAATCATAAATTATGTAATATAAGAAAATTTCGTAAATTTTCATCTTCAATCAAGTGCACCGTATTAAAAAAATTTGAACGGATGATGGAAAAAAAACCACCCATTTCAAATAATTATTTGGTTGATATGATTTGAAGATCACAGACAACAATATGCTCTTCTATCTCCTTCTAAAGAGAGATTAATACAGACACAAAATATTTGAGCATACTGTTATTTATAAGTATCGATTGTATCCCTGTTCCAGACACTGGAGGGAAGACAAAATTTGCCTAGTTTAACCTATAAAACCTATTAATGGTTACTACTATAAGAGCATTGCCGAAAGTTATTTCCTTGTGGAGTGTCAAGTCTCTGAGGAGTGGGACAGACTACATTCCCCTTTGGTGGTTGTTCCTGGAGTAGGCTACAAGGCTGTGGAGATACAGCATTTGAGAAGCCATGAATATAAGTGCAGTTCCATGGATCATTTTTGGACTTGGCCATGGTAATAGTAACATTTGACAGACAAATGTCTTTGAATGGAGCTTTAGCAATACCCTCCAACTTCCCTGCCACACTTACATTTGTTGCTACTATATTGCTGTAGCTAATTCTTTCTACAACAGGAATAGCATTTGGATCATATTTGTCATCAGGGTGCCGGCGCGAACCATAGGAACCAGACATGGCAAATGCCCACCTCATATTCACCATAGTCATTCCATTCACAAATATATCTCTCACAAACGCACCTCTTCCCGGGACTGTCTTAATTCTCAGTCCTGCTTCTGAATTGATGGCATGGATATCTTCTACCCGAACATCTTGAATTCCACCAGACATTTCACTGCCTAGTGCAATAATTGCACTTGTTGGTGAGATGCCAACAAGACGACGGATGACAATATGTTGGCTGGGCATGTTAAAGGAAATTCCGTATTCATCCCACCCACTCTTTATTGCGACTACATCATCACCAGAGACTACATAGCAGTCCTCAATACGAACATCTGAACAGGAGTCTGCATATGAAAGTGAAAACAAATCATTTAAATGCAAGTAAACTTCAGTCCTTTCTTAAAAAGACTGAAACATGATTTTGACTAGACGAAAAAAGAAAAATTACAGTGTCATGTTTTGAGAAAACTTCATTCCTTTATCAAGAGTAGTGCAATAAATATAACTTACATGATGCACTTATTTCCATAGAGAGAAAAATTACAGTGTCAGGTTTCTTTTAAAATCTTAGTAGCAAAATATGATTACTAACCTGGATCAATTCCATCAGTGTTTGGGGAGTCAAGTGGTGCAAGGATAGTAACGTGCTGAATAAGGATATTGCTGCACATTTAAACCACCACATGCAAATGCATTATTCAAACTCTCTGCATATTTGGACAGCATTAAGCATTACTGTAATTGATATGTTCACATACCTGCTGTACACTGGATGTAAGTTCCATGAAGGTGAGTTGAGAAAAGTCAAATTTGATATTATTATATCCTTAGAGTACATCAATTCTACCAGGTAACCTCGTGTGTTTTTCAACATATTTTGGTGGAATTTTTCCCACCAAAATGCTCCTTGTCCATCTATGGTACCATTGTCACCTGATATTCATTCAAGATAAATTAAAACATGAACAGGATTTCAATAAATAAGGAAAGAAGCAGAAGCTTGTTCAGAAACAAAATTCACACCTGTTAAGACAACATCTGTAAGGTTATATCCACCTATCAAGTTGCTAAATCTTGGACCCAGTCCATCTCTGCCTGATCCATAAGAAGGCAAGGGTGGGATCAACGGCCAATCCTTTAAATCCTGTAGAATAGATGATCAAAGTTATCAGGTATGCCATATAAGCTAAACCTAGAATAATATAACCAAATCATACATGTGGGCCAAAGAAAATAAATAGAACTTTCAAGATTATAAAAGTAAATACCCCAATTCTCACACATTAAAAGGAGGGCGTACCTTGGAAGCCAGAATGACAGCCTCTTTATGGAGATAAAGAGTGAAGTGGTCTGTGAGATTGAAGCATCCAGTTAACCATCTACCTGGTGGAATGTAAAGCTGACCGCCGCCCTTTTTGGAGAATCCACTCAGAAAAGTAATTGCTTTTTTAAAAGCTTCGGTATTTAGAGTGGTTCCATCGCCCACCCCTCCAAAATCTGCAATCGATACGGTCTTCGCTCGACATGAAGGGGCTTCATAACTGAATGACCAATTGCCCTTCTGGCACTCCACTTTTACCCCGAGCAATATCAGACAACCCAACAAAAGAAGCACCTGAAACAACTGAAACATAATTTCTATTAACCTCTGTAATGTGTAAAGCGACCACATGCAATACACAGCAGGTTTCGATCTTACGACCGCGCACATTTGCTGAAAAGGGGAAAAAACCCTTGACGAATATGAAAGGGGAAGATACTTACATGTGTACTCTTAAACTCCATCGTCGAGCAACTGATTTTGCTCAAGCCAGATGGCTTATCTCAAATATGGCTGTAAATTCTGATTCCTTCTCTACAGACTTCAATCCAGTCTTCGTAGCTTGCTCTGCATTCAAGCTCTACTCCACGCCCTTGTATTTATAGGCTCGAGTGCCCGTTAATTGGATTGACGATGTCAATGTCAGTTGAAATTTGGCTAGGCATGATGGGATCATCAAATATAAGAAGCATTGACCATGTCAATTGAAATGGAGTCGAGGATTAATGTAAAATATAAGAAATAAATGTGCAGTTAGATATTAGATTTTTGTGATTTATATTGAAGATAAAGTTGTTTTTTATTAATAATATTATTAAGATTTGGTTTACCTTTGGTCCTTTTTACACAATGTAATGAACCAATGGATCAAATCTCAATAATAAGATTAATTCAAAAACAATTTCATATTTTTAAATAGTAATTATTTAAATATTTTAAAATTTAATTAAAATGGTAATCATGTAATAATCAATTTTATAAATAATTTTTAAAAATATTATATTTATTTATACATTAAAAAGCCCTATTTAAAAATAATAAAAATAAAATATTATTTTATTTTTGTTAATGGTTGATTAGATTGACGATATCAAAAAGGTCCAAAGAATTTATATCGAGAGGAACATAGCTGCACGCAGGGTTGGAATTTGACGGGCAAAATGACAGTCACAAGGCATTTTGACCGTATTTTACGTTTAAAAATTTTAAAAAACCATTTTTTGTGATGGGTTTTCAAAGTTATAGAACGTATTTTTGACTCTTTATTTTTTTACAAAAACGTCATTACTACCCTCTCAAACAACAGTCTTGGAATCTGATCCTCGTAATATATTTTATTGACTGGCCAACAAAGAAGTGCGGTAATATTTGGAATTGGTTCAATAATATTTTTTTTTATTGAAATAAATTAATTTCATGTTATTTAAAGTTATAGATTATAGGTGTATATTTGATAGTACGTATTTAGTCGTAATATATTATATTGAGTGATTAATAATTAAGTAGCGTAATATTTAGAATTGATATTATAATATTTGTTTTTATTTAAATAAATTAAATCCATACAGTTTATATTTAATAAATTAAATAAATTGGGTTGACAAAAAATTTAAACTTCACCTAGATTTTATGAAATGGATAACCATCAAGCATTTTACCTTGCACTGATTATATACTTTAAATGAGCAAATTTCAAATGTTCAACACTTTCTATTGAAACCTCCACAATTGAGTTTTTTCAAATTTTGGTTTTTTTCCTTACGATAAATATATGAAAATTTTCAACATAATTATTTATTGAATGGTGATTTTTTAATGAAAACATTATTAGTGAAGGGTTAATTTATTATGAGAACATCACTCTTGAAGGGCAAAATTTTTAATAGAACGTTTCTTGACGGGAAGCATAAGGACCCAAAACGTCAAAAAAAAATTGTATGACGGGTAAATAGAAATCCAAATTCCTACCCTGGCTGCACGTGCCCATGATTAAAAAATATTATTTTATTTGTGCTGACGGTTGATTAGATTGAAAGGTCCAAAGAATTTATATCAAGAGGAACATGGTTGCATTTGTTTTTTATAGAGTTTTCTCCTTCCTGGTTTATGTTGGAAAATTAGTTATTATTTTGAGAAAGTTAAGGTAAAAAATTTTGGAAATCTAGATTATAATTGTGAATTTTCAAGAGATTATGTACTGAATCTATTTCCACAATTGAATTTGGAAAAATTCTTACCTAATTCCAGCAAGAATTTCTGCTTTCAATAAAAATTATGACCATGTTATACAACAGATTTCAGTTTCATAATCTTTGTCGCAACACTGACCTTCCTAGCCTTATAGTAAGCTTTAGAGGCTTCTCTCCAAGCTTTTTAAGCATAGGATTAAAATTCTTAAATCAAACTAATAATTTGTTTCTTTAAGTCAGATAGACCAAAATTTGGTCTCAGTGCACGTTAACCATCATCATCATTATCAATATATTTATCATAAACTCAACATCTTATTAATAAAAAAATAACAATTTAGTTATATTTTAACATCTAAATTTTCACAATTAACAATATAATAATTAAAACTTCTAAACTACCATAATGATTTAGTTAAAATATCCTAAAACATCATAAAAAATAATACAATATTCCAAAAACTGTCATCATCATTTTTTTTCCAGGGTTAAAGCTAAATTAAATTAATATAAAATATCGATATATATAATTATAAACCATTTAATATTTTATATATTAAATTTTACAATATTACATATTTAACTAAATTATTAAATATTACTCTTAAATATAATATTATACTTTCCAACTTATTATTTTATTTTCTTAATATTAATTATTAATTATTAATAATACTTCATACTTTTCGACATATTATTTTATTTAGTGTTTTTAATTCCTTTATGCTTCAACTTTATTAATTTTTTACGTTTACATTAAGAGATTTTACAACATACACAATTGCTACGGTTAAACGTTCTTGTTTATGATCCTAATGAAATGTTATTAATAGTTTAATATTTATTTTTTATTTATAATAAAATTAATTAATAATTTAGTTTTCACTGGAGGTTAATTGTTATTATTACTATTATTATTTTCAAAAATATTTAATATTTTATTTTAATTTTAACTTTAAAATGAATATAATTATATAAATCGAAATATTAATTAAATATTAAAATAAATATATATATATATTTTATTCTTCATAAAATATATATAAATACTCATAAATGATTTTATTTTATTATTTTATTATAGATACAATTTAACTTATATACGAAATAGTTTTTTATCTAAATTTATTAAAATTTGGCAATATAATTTCAAGATCTTTTGTTATTTAAAATGCATTTTTGAATGCATAAATGGATTCACGGCATGAATTATGCAGATTAAACAATTCAAACTCAAATTTTTAAGGATTTTGATTAAAATTAACCAAAAAAAAGTTGTTTGTAGAATTTTGCTTAAAATTAACGAGAAAAAAATATCGTGAAAATGGTCATTTCATCTATAAGTTATAATACCTTTTATTATATATTCATATTTCTAAAAACTTATTCAAATATAAACTTTTTTATTTTATTTTTTAAACAGAAAATATTATTTTTATCAATTTAATTTTTTCAATTTTTCAAAATTAAAAAGATTTAATAACATTTTTACATTTTAAAATTAAAAAATATCCTATTAAATTTACAAAATCATAATTAATATTATAAAATCAAATATAATAATAATGAAGTATGTTTATTTTCATTTTCACAGTTTTCATATTTAAAAAAAAAAATGGAATAAATCTGTGTTTATGATTTTGAATATCCAACATTTTGGGTGGACATTCCACCCATTCAAAAACTTATTATTCTATATAACACCCAAACATCTAAAATCTATGGCCAACTCACAATTTCTAAATTAGGTATTTCATGTAGATATAGTGTTAGTGCCATTGGTGCCTCTACCCATGCTCTCTGCCACTTCCTTAATGAAAAAATCCAATTGTTCATTAAAAAGACCCCCTTTTTCATGAAAGACTCCTTTGATTTCATTCTCAAAACTAGGAACCTCCATGTGGATGAAAATGACATTATGGTTAGTCTTAATGTCATGTTTCTTTTCACACAAATCTAGGTTTATGAAGCGATCAACTTAATCTCTCATCTCATAAAATTTGAAACCCTCAACCTCATCCAAATATATCTTTCATCCACTTTCTTTTCCTTCAAAGGAACCATTTGTGATCAAACTAAAGGCAGATCTATGGGTTCCTCATCTCTGATTGTCGCTAATATATTTATGGAACACTTTGAAACCTTAGCGCTAAACTCTTGGCATCTAAAACCAAAGTGTTGGTTTCAATTCATAGATGACACATTTTCCATATTGCTTCATGGCATGTCCTCTCTCAGCTCCTTCTTTGACCATCTTAACAACATTTCACTCCACATTCAGTGTGCCATGGAAAAGGAGAATAATAATTCCTTACCCTTCCTGAATGTCCTTATCATCCACTTCATCATGGCTCCCTAACACACTATGTTTTAAAAAAAAAGACTTATATTGACCATTATCTCATGCCCATTCCCATCATCATCCGAACCAAAATTTTGTTGTTTTCAAAAACTTAGCACTCAAGCCTTTATAATTTGTTCTCTTCAATTCTCGGGAAAGGAAAAAAACCATACCTAACCCTAGCCTTCAATGCCAACAATTATTCCCTTTTTTAAATTAATAGAGCCTTTAATGATGCCAACAACTCTAAACCAAAAGTTTTTAACACTTCTCCTCTAATACCCTTGTAACCCTTATGTATTTCAAGGCACTACACTTCTCATTTCTAAAATTTTATCCAAGAAGAAAATAAGGGCTTTCTTTAAAGCTTATAAAACTATTAAATGCTTATTCTGGTTAGGCAAAGATAAATTTGACCTCATGCAAAGTTAAGGAGTCTACTAAATTTTGTGTTCCTATGTCCATTATTGCATTGGTGAAATTAAATGTTCCTTCCAAGTGTGTCTTAAAGAACAATGATGGTATCTAAATGACCTTGGGCCAAAACCATAAAAATTGGCATTTTATTTTATTAGAGGCTGAGAATTTTCTCGCCTACTCAACAAATGAATTACATTAATATTTATACTTGAGGAAGGAAACATTTGTTGGAAATATTGAGAGGGGGGTGAATCAGTATTCATTTCAATAGTTATTAATGCCAGTTAATATTTTATCACAAAATTGAACCATAATATAAGAGACAGAAAAATACTTTTATTAACAAGATGATGACTCCAATCCTCTTTTAAAATAATTAAGGCTCTAATCTTTACAAAATTTCCAAGGCTGCAATATTGGGTGAGGACTCCAATCCTTAATGATTCAGGCTCCAACCTTTACAAATATTTCCCAAGACTCCAATCTTGGATGAGGACTCCAATCCTCTTTCAAACAATCCCAAGCACCAACTTGATAAATAATCAAGACACCAATCCCACCAAGCTCCAACTTGGTCAAATATAAAAAAAATGCTTCCAGATAACCTTTAGGTCCAGAAATGGTCGAAAAATATTTTCTAAACAAGGTTTGCAAAACAATGTCAATATTGTATCTCCAATATTCCAACCAAGGCCTGTAAAAAAAAATACTAATATTGTGCCTCCAAGATCTACAAAACAAATACAATATTGTGCTTCCAAGTTCTGTAGTATATTGCCAATATTGTTCCTCCGGCCAAGATCTACAAGAAGGATTTTCACTGTAAAACAATCTTAATATTATGTCTTCTACAAAGGTTTGCAAGTCTTAATTTGTCTTTAAGAAGTGCCACTACATATCTGAATTGTAGACAATTTCCACATGTATGAAAGAGGAAGTGTTACCACAATTGTGAAACAAAGAGTCTAACCACAGGTCAAAGTATTGTCAATCTCCACAGGCCCACAGGTGCATAACAATGAGTCTTACCACAAGTTTGAAGAATATTCAATCTCCACAGGTATGAGAGAAGTTTCAATGCAGATGCAAAACAAGGAGTATTACCACAGTTTTGAAATGTTATCAATCTAAAATAGATACTCTCCACAGATTCAAGGTACAGTCTCCATAGGCCTGAAGTAGTTACTCTCCACAGATCCAAAGTAGATACTCTCCACAAGTTCAAAGTATAATCCCCACAATTATCATAGAATAGAAAATGTACCAACCAAAAATTTTCACAAGTCAAATTATTCTTAACTCTTTTAGTTCACGAGTTGTGAACTAATTTCCTTGTTTTGCACAATACCTGTTCTTTTCGACCGAAGACAATACTTGATCGAACTACCCATTACTTGTATTTATATTAATCCATTAGTTCTCAACAGTCATGAATCATGGAGAGCTTACTTGTGTGTAGGAAACTGACTTGAGTAGGCTTATAGATACTGTATTTTTGGACTCAAAAAATGAAATTATCCTCAATGATAAAGAGTTAGAGGGGATATAAATAGTTTTTAGAAAGGTCTAGATTTTCTCTACAAGTTAGTGTGATTATTTTCTCAAGAAATTGTCTCTAGTGTCATCAGTTGTCAATGATATCAATTCTTTTTCCATAATAATGTTTTCCATGACATCTATGGTTTCATCATGTATTTGGCATAAATATTTAGGGTTTCATGCATCAAGGACTTCTCTACTTAAGGGATATCTAGGGTGCATATCTAGGGTTTCAATTCATATATTTAGCATATGCATTTAGGGCTTAGATCTAGGGTTCCAATTCATATTTTTGGCATATGCATTTGGGGCTTAGGGTTTCATTTATGCACATAGGCTTAGGGTATACTTAAACAAGGATAAGTCTACAACAAATCTATGGTCATTATTGACATCAATGACAAATTTATCCAACAATATCCCCCTTGTTCATTGATGGCAATACTCCCCCCCTTTTAGCAATCTCTCCCCCTTTGACATCAATTGCAACTTCTTCACATGATGCTCCCCATGTCATTGTGCTTCTTCCCTTTTCATCATGTTGCTACCCCTATCATGGTGCTTACCCTTTAAATAAGATTCTCTAATGGGATGCAAGAGATATGAACCCCATATTTTAACAAGATATTTAAATGCTTCTCGTGGTAGGGGTTTTATAAAGATATCTACAATTTTCTCCTTGGTATTGACATACTCCAGTCTGATGTTTTGTTTTGAAACCTATTCTTGAAAGAAGTGGTAGTTGATTGGGATATGTTTTGTCTTTGAATGCATCAATGGATTCTTTAAAAGGCTGATTGCACTGGTGGTTTCACATTAAATGGTGATTGGGTGATTTGTTTCCATGTTGAAATCCTTCAAAGCTTCCTTCATCCATAGAATTTGTGTAAAACAATCTATTGTAGCTATGTACTTGGCTTTGGTTGTGGAGTGAGATATATATAATTTCTTCTTACTAAGCTAGGATACAAGAGAACCTCCTAGAGAGAATGCATTCCCACCAGTACTTTTTTGATCATCTATGGTTCCTTCCCAATCTACATCACTGTATGTTATCAAGATCAATTTTGTGCTCTTAGGATACCATAATCCAAAATCAAGAGTTCCCTTCAGATATCCGAGTATTCTCTTTATGGCTAGCATATGATATTCCTTAGGGGATGATTGGAATATTTCCACCTTTCCTACCTTCATGATTTTTGGTCTTAAAGTTGTCAGATATAAGAGGGATCCAAACATTGATCTGTAAAGAGTAGCATCTACCATACAAGATTCATCATCTTTACTTAGTTTGCAACCTATAGTCATAGTTGTTCTCACAATAGCACATTATTCCATCCTAAATCCTTTGAGCATATATCTCACATATTTTGTTTGTGATATAAAAATACTTGATTTGGTTTGATATCCTTGAAGTCCAAGGAAGTAGGATAACTCACCAATCATCAACATTTCGAATTCCTTAAACATATTTTGAGCAAAATCATGACTCATCTCATCGTTGTTTTTGGAAAAAATCATGTCCTCAGTGTACACAAGTGTGATTAGCAAGTTGTCTTTGTCTATATTCATGTATAGATTGCTTCCATCTATCCCTCTTCTGATGCTTTTTTGTTAAATATAATGATCTAGTCTTGCATACCAATATATTGGAGCTTGTTTTAATCCATACAAGTCTTTCTACAATTTGCAAACAAATTCTTTTCCTTCTGCTAAATCAAACCCTTCTAGTTGTTCCATGTAACCTTCTTCCGTTAGGTCACTATTTAGAAATGTTGATTTTACATCCATTTAATAAATTTTGAACCCTTTTGAACAAGAAAATGCTAAGAACATCCTTGTAGCTTCCAATCGGGTTACAGGAGCAAAGGTTTCTTCAAAGTCAATTCCTTCAATTTGTGAGTACCATTTGCACACCATCCTTGTCTTGTTTCTAATGATTTGTCCATCTTCATTCGCCTTGTTCTTGAATACCCACTTGGTTTATAACATTTTTTTTTATTTTGGATGAGGCACTAGCTCCCATGTTTCATTTTTTATTATTATTTGATGCATCTCCTCTTCCATTGTTTTTATCCAATGAGGATCCTTAGTAGCTTGAATGAAATTTTCTAGTTCTATCATGGATAGTAAGGAAACATCATTCGTTTTTGGTGTATTTTTCATTTTCCTTTGAGTTTGTTTTCCATCATACACATCACCAATAATTTGATATTTTGGATGATGCTTTTGAATGAACTTTACCCTTGATGGAGTTTGAGATGGTTCCTTTTGATTTTCTTACTCCTTTTCTTCCTTTGTAGTATCTTCATCAAGTTCTCCAAGAATAGGATCTTCTTCATTGATTTCCATTTATTTTTCAGGAATTGCCTTATAAATTTTTACATAAATGATTTCAATTACATTTCAAAACTAATTGTTGTTGCATTTGTAGGATTTAATTCTTGTATAATATCCAAGAAATATTCCTTCATCAACTGAAGAATCAAAGTTTCCTAATAAATCATCATTGATCTTCATAAACCATTTACTTCCAAATATTCTAGAATATTTCACTGAAGAAGGTCTTCCTTTCCATATTTCATATGCATTTTTTTCATTATTTGTTCATAGTTGAGCCTTGTTCATAGTATATATTGTTGCCCTAACTGCTTCTCTCCAAAATCTTGGTTGCAACTCGGTTATAAGAAACATTGTTCTTGCCATATCTTGTACGGATTTGTTCCTTCTTTCAACTACTCCATTTTGTCGTGGAGTTTTAGTAATAGAGAGTTCCCTTTTGATTCCATGTGTTTCATAAAATTCATTGGATTCTTTTGAAATAGATTCTCCACCTCTATTTGTTCTAAGGCACTTGGTTATTTATTCCCTTTCATTTTCGACAAGAGCCTTGAAATTCTTAAAACATTCTAGTGCTCCATATTTAAATCTTATGGAAAATACCCACATCATTCTAGTATAATCATCTACAAATAATACAAAGTACCTTTCCCCTTGTAGATCTAGAGTTCTGGTTGGTCACATAGATCTACATGGATGATCTCCAAAGGCTTTGATGTTGAGCATTACTTTCTCTTGAAGTTGGTCCTTGTCTACTTGCTATATTGACATGGTGCACAAATAACCTTTTCAGGATTTCAAATTAAGGGAATGTCTCTTACTGCTTGTGTTTTCTTGATCTTCACTAAATTGTCAAAGCCTACATGTCCCAATCGCTTGTGCCATGACTAGCTTTCATTTGCTTGACTTATGTTAGATTTTTCTTCTTGAATTTCACTAAGAACATATACATTATCTAATGTTCTTACTCCTTTTCCCACACGTTTTTCAGTGAAGACGACTTTCTAATATCACAATCCTTGGCAATAAAAATAAGATCATGTCCTTGATCACAAATTTGGTTGATGCTTAGAAGATTGTGCTTGAGTCCTTCAACAATTAGTGTATTTTGTGCTTTTCCCATGAAATTAATGAGAGTCATTATGCATTTGCCAAAATATTATTATATCCACTTCCAAAAGATACATTTCCATCCTTCTTGTCCAGTGAGATATGCTTCTTTTGGTCACCAGTCATTTGCTTAGTTTTATAGGCCATTTTGTCACATCTGATCAATAGGCTTCCTAATGGTATCAATCAACATCCTATTCCCCCTTATCATCATCTTACATAAATCCTAAAGCATGTATCTTTCATTCCCCATAATTTCTGCCTAAAACTGCATCATCTGAGCTAATTTTAGGACCAACGCATCATGGCATCTTGTTGGACAACATTCACCTATAGGTTTCTCCCCTTTGCACTTGTGTTGGTTCTAGAAATTTGGGAAAAATAGATAAAGTTTGGAAGCCTCCTCTTCCAAAAGCTTCCAGAATTTTTTACAACCATTTACCTCAGATAAAACATCCAGATCCTATCTTACCCTACTTTGGAGTTTCCATCCCTTATCCTTTGATCCCATCCTCCCATTAAAGGTGGATATAAAACCTTATATCCCAAAAACAAGTGAGTGATATTTTTTCACCGAGGGTGGCCTCTGGTTCTGAGGCCAACGCCCTCATGAACCAAACTATGAAGTTTCACATCTAGTCAATGATTTACAAAAATAAATAACATATTCATCAAAAGTTAAGAATGCACATATATTAAACTAGGGAGCTGACATTGCTGGGGGATTTCAGTACATTAGAGGAGAGTGGAGCCTTAGTGGCTAAGAAAACATCGGTTCAAATGCGTTCTAACCTATATGGTGATATTTAGCAGGTCTTTGTGATGTATTTGTGAATTTTCATTTTATATATATGTATGTGTTACATTAAGATATGCATGATTTTTAAAATCTAACATTGATATAATTTTTTTCCTTCAAATAGGAATTATCAGCACATTTCATGGTCCCTCTTCAACAAGTCTACCAAACAATGCACAACATGAAAACTATTGAGACAAATTTTGAAGAATGCTCAAATATTTGGGAAGAGTTTGTTTGAATAAGAAGCCAACAATGGGATGTTTCTCCCTATCAACAAAAAATGGCTGAATTACATAGTCAATGAATATATGTGCCAAGGATATTATGAGAGCACATACATTGAAACCACATTATGAGCAGTTTAGACGAAAAAACAAGAGTAGATATAGAGATATATAGAAAGCATTGAATTCTAAACCTTAAGAGATAATTCTATGAAGAAAAAGGAAAGCACATATCCAATAACCTTACTTAACATCATTTGGTTACTATTAACTTGTACCATCCTTACAATTTCCTCGGATTGGATCTATACTTTACTAAGTTTACATTTTATTCCACGACACTAAAGGCAGGGCAATAAGATAAAATTAATACATTTGTAGGTAAACCTCCATGATAATAGATTTGATGTGGAAACCATGAAATAACAACAGGAATATGACAACTATTATAGCCATGAGTAAAAAATAATAGAGGTTATCTCCATATACAACAAGAAAATTTCTCTTAGAAGAGGTTGCATCTTTCATAATGACCGCAACCCAATGAACTTCGTTTCACAATTTGACTTATGCTTACACTTTACCACAATTATACACTAAAGAATATAGATAAGTTCAGGGAAAATGTATGAAGGTTACAAACTTTCATTGCCAATGTTTCAAATATACAATTTTCTACTTACGTTATGTATGTCCACTAGGAAAGCTCTTATGTCCTTCCTTAATGAATTTTGGATCACCATGACATATGAAATTTTTGGTTAACATTATCATAGTTTTGATGCAATCCTGAATAAATAAAATGCAGTTTTAGCTAGTAAAATAGTATAAGATAACCTCGGATGCTGGTGGTAGATAAGCAATCAATGTCGATGTGCCGCCAGATGTAGAAATTTTGAATAATTTAACACATATTCAATGGAGATTATCCTGATCATGTACTATTGCGGAAAACATACACAATACATAAGCTCCTCTACATTGATCATCAATATAGCAGCATCAATAACAATAAAACATCAAGAGCATTCACACATTAACACAGTATGTATCCCGGGGAAAGCATCTCGCTAAAAACCCCAACTATCTGTATATTAATGATTGAGTCATGTAACATTACACAGCATAATACTTCTCACAAGTATCTCCACCTCTGTTAACACAATACAGCTCAGATCTGAATCAATCACTGGCTCAAATCTCCTTCGTTGCTTGCCTGCCTCCGCTGCTCAATACC
>APFE030134507.1:0-21036 GCA_000404065.3 Pinus taeda
GAACATCCACTGTCGATGTACCATTGATTTTCCTGTCCTTCTGCATATAAAGCTATCCCACATCTTTCTGGTTGCGGTTCCTTCATTCTCCAGGTCTGGCACTTGAGGTTTGTTCCTTCTGAGTTGTCTTCTGAAACCTGCTCCTGCATTCAGAATCTTCATGATCAAAGTTATTACAAATAGAACATTCAATTTCATTTTCAAGGGCGGAAAAGTTGTTATAGGTCATTTTCGTAATTCCAGTCATACTTCTTTGTTTTTGAGCTTCTCTAGTCATGATTGTCTTATAGGCAACACATTGAGCTGCTTTGTGGCCAAAGTTGTGGCAAGAGAAACATTGGCCATTGAAGAAACTCCTGGGATTATCAACCCTGCGGACCGAATGATTGTAGTTTTCGTTCATTCTTGAGGAAAATTGAGAATGATTTACCTGAGGTCTGTTGTAGCTTCTGTTCATCCTTGAAGCAGATTGCCCCTGATTTACTTGGTGATCTTTGTTCATTCTTGAAGAAAGATGTCCCTGATTTACCTGGTGATCTCCATTAGGCCTTTGCTCACTCCTCCTTGCTGCATCAAGATAACTTTTGGAGGTGGATGGTTTTTGCGCTTGAGTTGCTTCTTCATTATATCCCAGACCTGTCTTGATTAAAGGAGAGCGTTGTACTTTGATAATCTCATCTAGCGTTTCAGATCATTTAACAAATCTAAGATTAAGAGCTTTAGTTTTCTCAATCTCTTTTCTAAGTCCCACAATTTCACATTCTAACTTTTCATGATGTTTTTCACTTTCAGCCAGTTGAAATTGCAAAGTATCAATAATCATATTTTTCTCTTCTAAGCAAATTTTGAGGTTAGAGATCTCTTCATAAAGGCCTTCTTCATCTATAGCATTCATAAAATCATCATCTTCAAAAGCCATTAAAAGTTTATAATTATTACCTCGTTCATCTTCATCACTAATTGAAAGACCATCACTATCTTCATGAGTGTAATAGCTTTTCTTATTTACATTCTGTTTCTTGTTCCATTTAACATGTTCCTTACCTTTGTCAATCTTATCCTTATGAGGGCATTTGGCAGCACTGACTCTTCCACAAGCAAAGCATTTGAAAGGTAACTTTCCTCTGAATCTTCCAGTACCCCGTTGAAGGTTCTTGAAAAAATTTGATTCTTCCTCTTCTTCTGACATGTGTCCTGACTCATAGTAATCTCTTTTTCCTGAAGCCTTGAAAGAAGCTTCTCTCCTATCTGATGGTCCTCATTTTCTCATTTCATAAGCAGGCAGAATTCCGTGCAGATGTGACATGGTAAGATTTCGTAGATTCTCCTTTTCTTCTATTGCAGAAACTTTAGATTCAAACCTAGGGGACAAAGATCTTAGAACTTTTTCAACCACAACAACCTCTTTTATTTCTTCACCCAAGTTTTTCATACAATTAACAATCTCATCTACACGTAGGAAATAGTTAGCCACACTTTCATCATTGTACATCCTGAGATTTTCATACTAAATTCTGAGGGTTTGAAGTTTTGCACGTTTTACCTGCTCATCTCCTTCATAGCTCAGCACAATATTGTCCCATATTTCTTTAGTGGTTTTATAATGCATAACCTTGACGAATTCTGATTGAGATAGACATCCTAATAAAGTGTTGACAACCTTTGCATTTGTTTCAAACTGCTTCTTCTCAGTCGGATATGTAGGAGTTGCTGATGGAAAAGTGTACCCTGTATCTATGATATCCCAGACTTCTGTACCAAGAGATTGAAGATAGGCAGTAACTCTTACCTTCCAATATACAAAGTTTATCCCATCAAAAATCGGTGGCCTGATTGATGCTTCCCTCTCGTGGTTGCTCATGATGAAAGATCTTCCTTTAAGCGATCAAGCTTCTTTTGAAGAACCTGGCTCTGATAACAATTGTTGGAAATAATACTGAGAGGGGTGGTGAGTCAGTATTATCAAGTCAAATATTCCTTTTTTAAAATCAAATGATATA
Organism: Pinus taeda; assembly: GCA_000404065.3. Taxonomy (NCBI): domain Eukaryota; kingdom Viridiplantae; phylum Streptophyta; class Pinopsida; order Pinales; family Pinaceae; genus Pinus; species Pinus taeda. Next base: position 2,001 of record APFE030134507.1, read on the forward strand.
TGCTACTTTAGTTAATTAAACCCACGTATATACACAACTATGCAGAAGGAAACCCGTGTATACAAAGCAAACTTTTAATTTACTTTATCTTTCTGATGTTGATTGTTAATATGTGTTTCAAAATCAAATAACCAGTAACCAGAAATAGTAAAACAGAGAAGAAAGACAATCACACACAAGAACACAAGATATAAGGTGGAAACCCAATGTGGGTGAAAACCACCTACTGCAATTCGTCTCTATCTTCTTTTAAATTATAGAAACTTCTTACAATGTACTGGTGCAGTCCTTTACCAGTTCGCAGGCTGCAACCTGTAGAGAGCTACAACCCTCTCTCGTTTCTCCAGTTTCTCCTGGAAGGGAGCTACAACACCCTTAGCTCTTGCACTAGCCAAGATACTAGTACGTAGGTGCTGGCCTACAGAAGGCTACAACCTTCTCTTTCTTCCAGGGACCACGTTTCATAAATTTTCAGACTAGATCCATGAACATCAATCAATCATCAAGAATTTCTACATCAACTAATCTCCATTTAACCAATTAGATCTGAATCAAGTAGATACTTCTCTGATAGCTGTACCCAAAACACAGTAACAGAAACCACACACCAAAATCTGAACCCAGAACACAACAACAATAAACAAAAGCAGCTAGATCACAACGCAAAAGATATACGCTATTTCAGTAACCTACAACATGCGTGCATACGCTTCTGTGTTTGGAACAACCTGCGTATACATTGTTTTGATTCATTGAACTAGCGTGTATACGCGCCTTTTCTTCACTGAACCTGCGTAGAGATCTATAAAGGATAATTCGCTCTTTCAGATATTCAAACACTAATTAACCCAGATTATCAATTTTATAGATCAAGCAAGCGCCACATATAAAGATCAAAATCATACAAAGATACTGCCATTCAAGCTTAAATATTATGACCCATCAATAGAACTTATCCTTCTCTTTGCGCTAAGGTTCCTCCTTCATTCAGATCTAGATCTGCACCATAACCTCAATCACCAACATTCTAGATCTAGCACTTTATCAGATATTCAATAATAATTCAGATAATCCTTTGCCAAATGATCTCCTTTCTCTTTCATAGCCTTAGGCCTTTCACAATACCACGGTCCAAAACCATAATAACACAATACCATGGACCCAATACTTGGGATCAACACATCTGACGAGATACCATGGTCCAAAACCATAGGTTCAAATACCAAGGACTAACTACCAAGGACCAAAGGTAAGTTCTCCAACATATACGCGCTTTTCCTTGCGTGAAAGTGCGTGTATACGCATACGCACCTTTGTAACGTCTAACCCACGTGTATACGCGTCCTCGTCTAGATGAACCTGCTATATGTCTTTTCCTTCATTCTGAAAGCCTGAACTAAGATCTGTTACCAAAGAGAGTTTCCATCAAGGACAACACCTGTGCCATATCTCTAAATCAGTGCCATAGTGCCAACAAGAAAACCACAAAAAAACCATCAAGAAAACCCTTGAAAACAAAAAAAAAAAATCAACCTAGAAAACCACAAAAAACCACTAAGAAAACCCTTGAAAACCACCAATGAAACTAGATAATCTAGGTTTTAAATATTTTTCAGTTCATTGTATATGTTTTCAATAATTTCAATGGTAGCATGCTAATTATGAATTGTTTTTTATTTTGAATGGTAAAAACTTTTTTTTTAATTATTTTGTGTTTTGAAGCTTTTCCTCCGGAATTTAGTGAAATGAATTTTCAAAATATTTTGATTTTCTGTTATTTAAAATACACTTTAAGTTTCAAACAAATTTGACAAAAAATATGCCAAAAAAACTCCAAAACATAAAACAACCAAACTATAACCAATAGATAAACAAATTATCAACTTAAGATTGACATAATAAACATGGTTGCTCATTGTAAACCTCTATTATCAATAAAATAACTAAATAAATTTAAATTAATAAAAAATATATAATAAATATAGGACAATTAGTTTAAAATTAATTACTTACATAAATATTAACTAAGTTAAAGCCCAAAAGAAAAACATTTGTTATTAATTAAATATATATATAACATTTAACATAAACTATATATTGTTATACCTATATATAAGATATACATGACATAGTTCTATAACTATTAACTTCATCTATATATAATATATATATATATATATATATTATATATATTTATATAATATTATATATTATATATATATATATATATATATATATTTATATATATAGTTTATGTTATATTAACTAGATATAACTATAATAACTAACCATATATATATATTACTAATAATTATATACAGATAGATAGCATAAATTATTAGAATTAATACTAGTTAAATATATATTTATAATTTTAACTATTAACTTGACTATAAATAACTATAAATGTATAACATAACATTATAACTATAATATAACATAGTGAAGCATGTAGCATAATTATAACATAATATAACTATAACTATAACATTTAAGTATATAATTATATAACTATATATACAAGTTCAAGTTTCAACAACGCATTATTGATACATATATTAAATCTATGATGAAAAGTGCATTTAAAGTGAATAAAATAATTTTGACTCTTCTAATATGTACCATATTATTTCATTATGTAGTGTGTTTTACCATTGCACCTACTACATGTCATGTGTGAAAGTCAAAAATTATAAGAACTTATAGTCTAATGGAGTATTTTGTTGGCATGAAGTTTTATTAGTTTTGCAAATAGGTTTATTTCAATTTTGTACATATATATTTACATATTTATGCTCTATGAATAAAATGCATTATTTAAAAATGGGAAAAGGTGTGAAGGTGGAGTTGATCACTTTTTACAATTGTGTTTACATGAAACTCAATACTTTAGTTGATAAATTATTAAAAAAGTGAATCTAAAGTTTAGGACTTCAAAGCTAGATTATTCTATTTGGGTTTAGAAATGGTTTTATTATCAACATTATTTCTAAGTCAACATTTTTTTTTTGGATTGTTTTATACGCATCATATGTAATTGTTTTGTATTATATGTAATAGTTTAGTAAACATTTTTTTATTATTAGTTTATATGTATTGTGCGTAATATGTAAAGCCATCTCCTATATGCACTCCAATCGTAGGATGTAGGAGTGTGGGGGGATCTACTATACACAATCGTGCTCGTTATAGATCATGTAGCCCAACAAGAGTGCATGTTCCACTCATAGATCCCAACTCTAGCACTAGTTAGAGTGTCAGAGGCAGTGTTTCTATCTTTATTGATGATCACGTTATAGATAGTGGACCATCTTCACCTGCTACATGTGCATTTTAAATCCTATTTAAACTTTATTTGTTTATGTATTGAAATTGTCTTTAATTGATGTGTTTGAATTTAATATGTATGCTATTATGTTTCTAGTTTGTTATATACCTATTAAATTATAGAAGATGACATCATATATAAAGACATCTCATCCCTAGGTTACTACATTGAATGAACAAAGAAACGAGCAAAACTTTTTTTTGGCATTCATCTCCTCAGTCTCGCTTGTTCAAGGTAATTTCCATATTAATATGTGATCGTCAGATGTTCTCATTATATTATTCCATGTCTCGCTAGAGACTATAGAACTTGTCTTGTGATCAAAGTCCATTGGCTCTCAATTATTTTGTGGAGCTTTGTCAATTTTAACCAAATTTTTATTGAAATGTTGAATATTCCTATTTTCTCGTAAATTCAAAAATAATTTTCTAATTTCTCGAAATCTTATTTCTAATTTTCCATTGGCTGGGAGGCTTGATGTGATATAATTCCCTTGGTGGAGGGATTTTTATGTTATGTATTTGTTAGTGCCTCACAAATCATTTTAAAATAAAAAAGTTTAAATTTGTAAGTGTTAATTCCATCGATGAGTGATCTAACATTGACATTGACATAATGATTTGAACAAATTATTTACGTAAGTGGGAGGCATTTTATTGGTTAGTGATCTTATGCTAATTGTAAGACATGTATTGCTAGTGCATTTATCTGTTATTTCATTTTAAATTTTTACATGTTTAGTTGTATGGGAGAACAATTGGATAGATATGTGAATCTATGTGAAATGAAGGATGTACAAAAGAGAGGGGGTGCAGAGGGAACTCTATTTTGCAAATACAAAATTATTTTAACTTTAAACGGAAACTTAGTATCCAATATTAAATGAAGTCTTTACTAAAGATGTGTGATAAATGAGTGTTGTGTGAGACAACGAGTGTGCAAATCAAGGAAGAAAAAATTTAATTCATAATTTTCTGCATCTCTGGATACATTTCCCCTTAAGGGTGGATCCAAGTGAGCTCATTTTATTTGATATTAGATGTGTAATTTTCATAACTATGTTCAACAACTTTGATCATTTAAAAAATAGAAACAACGAATCTTGGTATTCAAGGTTTCTGAATACTAAGTGCATTTGTGAATTAATTTTTTTTATTATGTAATATTAAATTAAGTTTTTTTTTTTTTTTTAATTCGTGTGAAGAAGTGTTGTGTGGGAGAACAAGTGTGTGGAGCAAGGTACATAAAATTTCTTCTGCAATGTTCCAATCCTCTTTCTACACACCTCCCTTCTGCATGACAATACATATTAATCAATTAATGAGCAACGGAGTGTAGAGGGAACTTTATTTCACCGACATGAAATTACTTTAACTTTTAAAAGAAAATTAGTATCCAATATTAAATGAAGTCTCTTTTTTATGCATGTGAGAAAGGAATGTCTTGTGGCAGGACAAGTGTGTCGAGCAAGGAATAGAAACTTTAATTTGTAATGTTCTGCAATTTCGAATATGTTTCCCCTTAAGGGTGGTTCGACATAGGCTCTTTTTATTTAATATTACAATGATTTGATGATTCAATGTGTGGTTTTGAAAACTATGTTATACAACGGTGGTCATTTAAAAACTAGAAAGAACTAATGTTGGTATTCAAGGTTCCTGAATACTAAGTTCATTCACTTATTATGCAATATTGAATGACGTGTATTTATAGTGTGTGTGAAGAAGAACTATTGTGTGAGGGAATGGGTATGGGGAGTAAGGAACCAATGTTTTTTTCTACAATATTCTAGTACTTTATATAAATGTCTCGTCTTTAATCTTCTTTCACAGACCTCCCTTCTTTATGATAGTACATATTAATTGATTAATGAGCAGTTTTGGTTTAATAATTTTTGGGGCATGGAAAGTTTAATTTACGTGCATATTGGGTGTGAAATAAGGGTGGGTGATTAAATACACACATTACTATGTTTGAAAGCTTTGATCATTTAAAAATGGTATCAAAGTAGAAAGAGTCACTCTTCGTATTCGTGGCTTTTGAATACTATGTGCATTTGTGATCTTACATTTGTGAATTAAATAATCATTAGAGGAGATTTCAGCCTAAAATTGGCCTCCTAAGGAAAAATGTAAAATAAGAGTTATGAACATTGGAGGGAAAAGAAGAAAAATATTCTTTTTATTATATTTTTTGGCTTATCCCTTTATTAGTATACTCAAATATCAAGTGTAGACACTCATTGGATTCATAATTAAATCCCACATTCAACAAGTACTCATTATATATACTTTTGAGAAGATCCACATTAATGAAAATTGAAGATACATTAAAAACATATGTTCAACATGATTTTTAAATATATATTCAATTTTTATCACTCTGTATCTTCTCAAAAGTATGCATAATGGGTGCTCGTTGGATGTGGAATTTAATTCTACATCCAATGAGTATCTACATTTAAAATTTGAGTAAACCTATAAGGACATAAGTCAAAATACAATTGAAAAAAATAGTTTTCTTCTTTTCCCTCCAAAATATTTGCATGTATCTATTTTTGAATTTAAAGGAATTTGATTGGTTTACATATTATGAAATGGAAAGTACATGAAAATTTCATGGGAATTTTTAAGTTGAAATTTCATCTAATGTATTACTTAATATTAAATGAAGTGTCTTTTTAATGCATGAGGAAGAAATGTTCTCCAAGAGAACAGGTGTGTGAAGCAAGGAACATAAACCTTTTGTCCTCAATGTTTTGTATCTCTGCACATTTCCATAGATCTATGTCCCACACAATAATACATATTAATGAATTTATTAGATTTTTTTAATTTTACTTAGTTTTTAGTAATAATATTGAATTTCATAGCAAGAGGATGTTGTTATAGGCTAAGATGAGAAAACTAAAAACATTACCTTTTTAAAAAAATTATATAAACATTTTATATGATGCATTTGGAATTGAAAGTCCAAGTGTTATCATGACCATGCACAAACTGTAGTGGGAAATTCATAGGAATGTTAATTTAGTGAGATTTTCTAGTTATCTTATATGCCTACAATTTTTTATCATCGCCTTTATCGATTGGAACACAATTGTGAACATTGATAGATGATGTCGTTTGGTCTCCGAATGGTAAGATTTATTTCAAATAATTTAAATTGAGTTCTCAAAAAAACTTGTGGAGCTCGAAGCATGAGTAGAGAGAAAAAGAAAGAAGACAATTAGGGAGTTAGTTTACAGTTACAAGGCTTATTGATAGCTTCGCAGAACAACCATCATTTGATAACATTTCAGAGTAAATGAAATTTAATACTCATACAATCTAAATGATATGGAAATGGGATGACTTTATCGCATGAATATTCAGTGAATTGAATGCCTAAAAGACTAATATTTATGCGTAGATTTGTTTTCGATTAATCATACATACTAGTTAACTTTAACCACGGGTTATAGGCAATGTTTTTGTGGCATTTTGTGAATGTCTTTTGGTGGGACAGGAATTATATTTAACAGTGAACAAGAAAATTGTTTCTATGAACCTATTATCATAAGATGTACAAGTGATGAGGACACAAATATACCAACTCTACCATGAAATTGATCAATGAGGACAAACATTGGGACAATAAAAAATATTGATGCCAGTTTGATCTTCGATAAAAAGATTTCGTATTTATTTAATTTCATGCATTTCTATGACTTAGGGTACATATATGTATATGAAGTGTCTTGTGTAACATATTTTACACGTAAAATAGTAATAGGTGGTGATTATATAAGGAAACGAGAAATCTACAGTTAAATGACTTGAGAACATTGTTGATTAAGAAAGAATTTTTAAGTACAAAGAGGAAATTTCTAGGAGAGTGAAGAAAGAAGCTATTTGCAGCGATATAATTAATTAATTTTCTCATAATCGATAGGAACTTTCACTAGTCGACTGCTTATCAGTGGTATTTAGAAGAGTAGAGTGTGAAAATAAATTCGATTGTTTGTTTTGGTGTTCATTTTCTCTTTGTAGGATGCAATTATAAGTCGAGAGTATGGTTTGAGGTTTTTTTCCTTACATAAAATTTTATCTCAAAAGCTGGTGTCACATAAGATTACATCTTCAGCTTTCAATTGTGTTTGAATAGCATGTCTAACTATTGTATGAAAAGTATGAAATGTTGAACATAAGCCTATTGGGATACAATATTAATTCACTATTGATGATAAATTAGAGTTTAGGAAATTGCATGTCATGGCAAAGGGATAATTATATCTCACAACAATGTAGTATGATGTTCCTTGTTATCAATAGTTAATACATGTTTGAGATGTCATTTAGGTTCAATTGGAATTGAGACGTGGTATTATGTGTTTTTTGTAAGAAATCATGAATGTGAAAGACAGTTAATGCTTCAACAATCACGACTCTTACTTTTGTATGTTGTGAGTATTTTTGAATCTTGAAGTATTTTCCATCAGTTAAACTAATTTGTGGTTAAATTTTATTGAATGTGGGGCTTCTTCCTTGTTACATCAATGAGAGACACGAGAGATGCAGAAGCACTTTTCAGAAGGTGTAGAAATGCAAGTTGATACATGTAAACTAAAATTCACATGCCCCAAACTTTAACAATCCAAGACCACTAATTAATTGATTAACATGTACTATTTTGTGGGAGGGAGTTGTGCAGAAGAAGTGTGTGGAAGGGAAATATTTTCATAGTTACATTTCATGTAACATTTGTTCTATACATTCATAAATTATTTTTAATGGTGTTAATTTTTCAACTTTCGCAAGTTTCTTATGCACACTTCCACTTCTCGTAACACTTTCCCCATATATTTATTTAGAAGTAGTAGGTTCACAAGTTACTTTCACACACTTCCATTTATTGCAACATTTTTTTCTTATACTCATGAATTCTTTTTAAATGGGATAATTTTTTTAGCTAACCTTTACTTAGGGGTAAGTAGCATTGAGTAGGTCAACAATAGATTGTGTAATTCTGAGCAAAGATGAAATATGATTGACAGATAAGTGAGCGAAGCAATTTCTAATCATTGGTGAATGGTGTATGATTTTTGGAGATTTTTTGTTTTTAATAATTTGTAATGCTTGTTTCTCTTTGCATTGAAATTTTCGAGCACTTTTGTTACCAAAGTTAACTCACTTGAATGCATTGAAGATAAAGCTAATGGAATAAACTATTAATTCATTGTTGGTGGAAAATCATTATGCAGGTGCAGAGAGGTGGAGACAAATTAGGGTTCATGATTTTCAATTATAAATGTAGTTGGGGAATAATTTAGTGTATCATGATAGATTTTTATCAAGTATTCTGTAGAGAAAAAAAGAAAGCTACATCATCAATCTCACCAAGTAAGACGAGGAGCCAGACAATTGAAAACTAAGAAAATTATAAGTCCAATAGACTAGTTTGTCTCAGTGGATGTTAACCATCATCATCATCATTATGATTAGTGCCAATTCTTTTCTATGTTCAAAATTTTAGGATTTTGGGTACATAGTATAAGATGTTCCTTGTTATTGATAGCTAACATAGGTTGGAGATGTCACTGAGGCTCAATTTCAAATCGAAAATGTTGTAACACCGTCCTCCCACATCTACGCAAGTAACCAACCAACCGGGATAAACATGCAATGTGAGGCTATTATGATTGGATTCGACCTCCTATGTGACCTTAAGGAAGTGGAATAGACATAAAAATAACACATAGGCATTTAACATCAACTTTAAGACCCTCAGGAACTAATCCAACACTTCAGATAGCTTGCCCTTGGGTCCCACTGAGTTCTTGGACAACTTAGTCCTTAGTCCCTCTCATGCTTTAGGCATGACAGCATCCAGAAACCTAGATTTTCTCTAACAGGCTTTCCTTCCAGTGTCTAGGGACTCATTTTTCCAATTTTGTGCCAACATCCTGGGATTTGAGACACTCTTTCAAGCCCATAGCCCAGGTCACTGCCCAAAATGGAATGATAACTTAGGAGTAGTAAAATAATAGGAAAACAGTGATGCAAAAGAAATAATTTAAACAAGACCTTAATAAGATCCTTACTAGTTATGATAGGCATTTCGTCAAACATATCGCAAACATGTAATCTACGGATGTAACCAACAGAATTAGACATAGGGATATCGTACTTATCTGAGAAATGCTAAGAACCATTGTTACCTCATGTCATTTGATGCATTATCATCTATTAGGCCAAAGATACATTACCCATTCATTTACAAGTAAAAACATGTTAAGATCCATAAATAGTTGTTGTCACGGAACATGCATATAACCATTATCATAGGGGCAGAAATATCATAAACATATTAGCCATAAAATCCACATATACATCAGTACATTTATACATGAAAATAAAGGGAATGAATGTCGCATTAATGAATGCAATGAACCAACTAGAGATGGGACTACCACCTTCCATCCAACCGTAGAATGGCTGAGCCACATCTCTCTTCAGTCATTCACCCTGGTGCCATATTCCAAGCATGAATGTGGGACCCATAGAACACACCAAAAACAAGAGACAATCATGGATTCCACCACAGTGCTCCACCTACGACGTCAGGAATTTGAGTGCCTACTAGTCTCTCAAGATTTACCGTAATCCACAGTCAAATCCAAGGATCACTAGGCCCTACATCGAGTCACACTCTCCAGGTTTTATTGTACATCCCATCTCAGGACTACTAAGCCCAATGGAGAGAAATCCACCTCTTGGATTTATCATATATCTCGCCATTCACCAACAAGGATTCGTAGGCCCACTGAGGCACACAATACTGACTTTACCATAACCCATTGTATGGCTCAAGAGTTACTAGGCCAATGGATTTTCCGTGATCCAGATTCTAGTTTCGGGAACACTAGGCCATGTGTTTGTCATTTCGGAGGTCCACCCCACTCAGCTTCGAATCCATCTGACCATCCGACATCAACCAAAGTATTGGAACCCATCTCATTAAGGCTATCCAAAAATGGCAAGGCTGGCTAAAGAACACTATCACATCTGGAAAAACACATGCCATGATAGAAAAGAACCATATGTAATACCATGCATGCCAAATCTAGCAAGGAAAATACACATGCAAATCGAAATGAATCTTGTTGTAGCTGCTTGATCCTACCTTCCCTTGCTTGATCTTTGCTTCCTTTGCCTTCTTTTCCTTTCTTGCTCCAATGCCAAAGTGCTCCAAGAAAACTCTAAGTGTCCAAGAGTGAGAGAGAGAGAGAATAATGAGATAGCTCCACCAAAACCTGTCAAAATCTTATGAATTGATCCTCAAAATCCTTTTTATTAATGAGGACTCTATCTTCTTCATTTTCCATTATTTTTCTTCAATTTCATCCTCTCATGCAACCTGTGACCTTTCACCTTCTTTTTCTCCTAATTTCCATTATTTTCATAAATAAAATTCCAATTGATGCCTCATGCCTTTCCAAAGCCTTAGCCATCGCCTTTGCCAATTTTCTTAGCCATAATAAACTGAATCAACATTCACTAGGATGTTATACCCAACATTCACCTGGACTATGTGTCTCATCAACTGTGGTCATTTATATTTTTTTACATGGAATTCTCACCATAGTTTTTACAAAACCCTCCCCCTTGGGAGAACACCATCCTCAATGTTCAATGACACCTATAACCACCAAGACCGCTGAAAAAACATACTACCCATGGAGATTTATAACATAGCTCATTGCAGTATTTACAATGAATGACCCACTCAAAAGCAAAACATCATGACAACATGACCAGATAACAATCACATTTCCTACTAGAGCTTTATGACACATCTCATTACGGTATTTAGAATAACCACATATACACATATGCACATTTTCTAAACCAATAAATAAAAGGACACGATGCCTGTATCAGTCAACAAGGGAACCCAGTGGATCACACCTCCACCCTCAAAGTAATACCAGGATTCACCTCGTTCCCAGGAAGTCCTGAACCCACTACAAAGTCAAATCTGCATCTTGTGTCCAATGCTATAATCCTGCGCCACTTGTCCTCTCAGTGAATAGTTACCGACTCCTTGTTCAAGGGTGCACTCCTAATATGCATTTGATTCCATTTGGCAATGTTAATGACCAAAAAAAATCCATCCCTCACCTTCCCTTTTTTGCTACACAGTCCTTCAAGAAATTCAGAGAATCCCTTATGTTCAGTCACTGACCTTCTAAGTTCCATTGACACCCCCATCCCAGGTAGTCCATCCCTTGGAAAGGCTTCCTTGTATCGGAAGATACATAAGCCAAGGCATAACCTTGCCTCAAAACCGTCATACTGGACATATCATGCTCATGGAAATCAATGAACACTATTGGGTACCAGTTTCCCACGATGGCCATACTCCTTAAGTTCTCTAGTAGCATACTACTGCGTGTTCCAATTTCTTTCATTGTTGCTGCTAATTCTTGCAGTTGATTTCGGCCACTCAATTGGGCACGTTCATGCATTCTTGTTCCAAGCACCTAAACTTCATTAGATTCAAAATAAATTGAAATGACTTCAAATCATACCTCATTGGTAGCTCGTCAATAAGGTACACTTGTAATCTTGTTCACTTCCCGTCAAAATAAGTAACTAATTGCTTGATCAAAACATCATGTATAAACTGATCACATATGGTTAGTACAAAACACAACCATCATAGATCAAAATCATCAATCACACATAACCATCATAAGCCAAAATCATAGATCACATGTAATCATCATAAACGATAATCATAAATCACATGCATTGTAAAACTGAATAAAATATTGATACTTATCATTTCATAAATTCTTACCTTCTACCTTTATCTTTATTCCATAAACACTCTGGATCGGTTGCTGCACTCGACAACACCTAGTGCCTTCTCCTTAACTGTGTGCACATACAAATAGTGTACGTCCCACACATGACATACCACGCCATGCAATACATGAATCTACACTTGACATACAACACATACACTTATAACCATTGTACAACAAAACACAATACATATTCCTATGTCCGGTGTACAATACAACACAACATGTATACGTACACAATGCAAATCACAAGACATACATCTGTACACAATGTGCAACACCGCCAAATGCATACACATACACTCAATATACAACAAAACTCATACATATATACCTGATGTACAATGAAACAAAACACATGTACCTACACCTGGCGTACAACACAATAAAATGCATGTATAAACAGAGTACAAGACAATGAGTACGCATGTCACGATACCACAACTACATAATAAACATACATAGTACCGCATGTACACAACACAACATGTACGACACGCACACAATACCACATGTACACCAGTACTATATGTACAATGCGTACACAGTACCACCTGTACAATGCACCACCTGCACAACATGTGCTCAGGCATCACATGTACACAACACCACCTCCACAACATGTAGACAATGACACATGTACATCATACCACCTATACAATGTGTACACAATACCACATGTACACAATACCACATGCATGACATGTACATGACACCACATGCACGACATGTGCACAACACCACCTGCACACAACGCCACTTGTACCACATGTACACAGCACCACATGCTCACAACACCACTTGTAAAATCATGCACACAACACCATATGTACATAACACCATATGTACAACATGCACATAATGACATATGTACATAGCACTGCATATACAACATGTACATAACACCATACACAACAATACATATCCAACATGTGCACAACACCATATGCACACAATGCCGCATATCCATAATGTACATAGCACTGCATATGCAACATTGACACAGCACTATATGTACCACCTTATACATAAAATTGCATAAACAACATGTAGACACACTATATATACACAACACCACGTGTGCACAACATCATAGATGCAACATGTACAACATATACAACATATGAACAACAATAGTACCACACATCCAAGCCACACTACCTCAACTAGGTAACCTTTCTTCTAGTGTCTCTCCGCCATCCATGCTTATCTTAGCATTCCACGGACCACACGGATTTCATTCTACTGATGTATCCCTTGGTATAACATGTCCATAACATAGACATAATATAATCACATAATACCAACTCATAACCACATGATATTGACCTCGTAGATGTGTCAAGCTATTCTTCCCACTTGATTCCTTATGAGCCAGTAATCTCTTAATGCCATTCACCTGCATAAGAAATCATCCCTCCACACAAATTATCCATGACAACCCTGTCAGAGAGTGACATAGATACATAGATACATACATATGTAATCATTAGCATAAAACAATCATCATCCTGCTAGACAACGACATGCATACATACATGTATACATATATAAACATCAGCATAATCATGATCATAACATAATTACAATATAACATTAGGTATAGGTTAAAAGAACTTCCTTATTTGTGCACAGCAAGCACAACATTGAGAACCACCATTCCCAACTTGGTCAAACCATCTGACACCTCAAGTCCATTTACTTGACCTTTTCTGGCTACCCTTCTCATGTTTGTATTGTCACTATCCATTTAACACAATGGACCCAACCAATCCTACCAACTGTCATAGTCTTACCTTCTGCTGCGCTTACTCATGCACCGAGCTTCATCTGAATCTTACATCACCTTTCGGGTACTACACATCTCTCCCCAAGCTCCATCAACTTTCCTCTTTCCCAACCAATTCCCAAGGCTCAAAACATAAAAGGAAAGCCAATAAACAAACAAGAAGAAAACCATGAAAACCAATAACAACACGACTCCACAAACAAAGTTGTATGGACATACACTAGACATAAACAAAGGCACCAATCAAGAACAACAAATCACGAAAGACCAAAATCATAAGACTGACAACAGACACCATGACTCAATCCCCATGGTTCTCAGGGAAAGCTTAACTAGAGCCTTCTTCAAAATTTCATGGAAATTTCTTTGCCATGCAATCCCTTGCATCATATCGCCATAAACACATAACTCTTAATGCATAAATAAATATAACAATACACCAGTTACCTTACCTTGTTAAGCCAAGCACTTTTCTTGCAACTGAACACATCCATGCCATCTCTCAAGGGAGTCCAATTCCTTTGACAAATCCATCTGTAACTAGATACTGGCTAATATACATGTCAAGTACATGTTCATGACTATAGCACATATCCACATAATGTCAAACAAAATCAAGGTTAAGAAGACTTCCTATATGCAAGGCACTCATTCATTTGGAATTAGGGTTTCCAAACATAGGCAAAGAAATTTTTGCCCAATTCCTTTCTTTGACCTTTTCCTTGCTGCAATTGAGTGTTACTATGCACTATCACATCACTCGACTGCTAGTGATATAAACACATCAACTATTACCTTGTCAGGTTAATTACAGCATGCTTCCTGCAACTGCTCACACATGTCAACCACGTGTTCCAATTATCAATACAATCATATCTATCAATTTGAAATAAACATTTAGAAAGACTAACAATCATGTCATAATCCATATTCAACTCATAGTCATTAGACATAATTCCACAACTATTAGCTACTTACACGCAAGTACATATCAACAGTCTCGACACATATGTATTAGTACAATCATCTTAAAAAAATATCATTTCTTAATGTAGCCCTATAGACTCATACTCATATCATGCAATTAATCAAACATTCAAGCAAGCTACGAACGCACCATGTCAGATAAATCAACTAGATGACATAATAGGCACCAAACACTCAAACACCAAATAGACGAGATAATCAACAATGAATCACCTAGTATACTACGTTAGAAAACTCATACCTTAGTGTATTTCATGGCAGGCTATCTTTTCTGCACAATCAATCTAGGTTAGCACAATAAAACTTCACAACATATCAACTCAAACATAAATCATGATATCCATAACAGTAACTGACTAACATGTTTACATCATAACTCATACATAATTATCATTTATGCATAGCAATCACATATGTATGATCAGTCTATATTAGTATGACACCATATCACAAATATGTTGGCTCATACCTGAATATCACAACCATAACCATTTGAATAGGTCAAACCAGGTTAACAAAATACATATAACATCAATATCTTGAATGCAATCAACATAACCATCACGCATATGACCAATCCAAATTACAACATCAAGATCTCAATGAAATAACCCTAATCATCAAGTTAATAGCATATAACAAGAATAAGCTATATATCATGCTCATCAACAACATATAACCTAATCATCAAGTTATCTAACATAAAAATAAAAAAAATAAAACTACCAATGCATAAAACCACAAGTTACCATCATTCTTGACTATTTGAATCATGTGCATATGACTATGCTAATCAAATATCATCTATCATGTATGTAACCATAACATAAAAAGACATGTACATAAACCTAATGTATATAAACCTTATGCACCTAATAATCCTTAAATTACATACCTGCATGCCCAACATACAAACCTGTATGAGGCCCAATGCTACAACTTCACTTTGATGATCTATATCCCTTGCTCTATCTCAACCAACTCATTAGCATCATAACAACTGATAGTAGCATGATGGCTTAAATTACATACCATGACTTCACAAGGCATGTTTGACCTAGTATTCATGCATTACTATAACCAAGACCATACATGCATAACAACTACATATAGACGTATAACACGAGTACAAAACCATATACACATCATTCTAGCTAGATTCTAGTCATCAATGCGTGGCCCTATCAACTACGCAAACCATGACCTCATGCATGACAACAACCATTACTCCATTGTACACATTGCCACAAGAAATTGTCAACATGCATGAGCAATGCCTAATCAACTACACATACACATGAATGCATGTAGTCGAGAATAAGCGATCAATACTTGTAACCAATCCTAAAATATTGATACATGTAATCAAACATACAAAAATGCAAACTAACATACAAGGATGTAATCAAGCGACATATAACAATATGTAGCTATTCATACACACATCACTATGCATTCTACAAATTAGCATCAAGTTCCTCTTTCTACAACCATAATCAACAATATGCAATGCAACGAGCACATGGAATGAGACACACATGCAACTGACATGCATGAATGACCAACACACATCACCCATCTAGTATGAGGGGTAAACCATGTTGTTATACCACTCAATAAAATCCTCCTCCCACATCTACCCAAGTAACCAGCCATCTGGGGTAAACATGCGACAAGAGGATACTATGATTGGATTTTACCTCCTATGTGACCTTCAAGAAGTGGAATTGATGGAAACATAACACACAGACATTCAATATCAGCTTAAGGACCCTCGAGCACTAATCTAACACTTTATATTACTTGCACTTGGATCCCACTGAGCTTTTGAACAACTTAAGCCTTAGTTGCTCTCATGCTCTAAGGATGGCAGCATCCAGAAACCCATAGTCACTCTCACAGGCTTGCTTGCTAGCATCCAAAGACTCATTTTTCCATTTCTGCGTGAGCGTCCCATGGATTTAAGCCACTTTTTCAAGCCCAAAGCCCAATTCACTGCCCATAATGCAATGATAACTTAAGAGCAGTAAAAGAATAGGGAAGAAATAATGCAAAAGAGAAGTTAAACATGACCTTAATCAGACTGCTACTAGCCAGGACAAACATTTCATCAAACATATTGCAAACATGTAATCTACATGTGTAACCAATATAATTAAACATAGGGATCTCGTAATTATCTAAGAATCACTAAGAACCATTATTCCCTCATGTCATTTGTTGCATTATCGTCTATTAGGTCATAGATACATTACCCATTCATTTACAAGTAAAAACATGTTGAGAGCCATACATAGTTGTTGTCATGGAACATACATATAACTAGCATAATAGGGGAAGAAATATCGTAAACATATCAACCATAAAATCCACATATACATCAGTACATTTACACATGAAAACCAAGGGAATGAATGTCTCATTAATGAATGCAATAAACCAACCGGAGATGGGACTACCACGTTCCACTCCACTGTAGAATGGTTGAGCCAAATCTCTCTTTAGTCATTTATCCCTGTGTCATATTCCAAGCATTAACGTGGGACCCATAGAACACACCAAAAAAACATGGATGCCACTGGAGTTCTTCATCTACACCATGAGGAATTTTAGTTCCTCCTAGTCTCTCAGGCTTTACCATAATCCATAGTGTGATCTAGGGATCACTAGGCCTTACACCGAGACACACTCTCCAGGATTTACTATACATTCCATTTGTTAGGCCCATATACTACTAGTGTAACCCCTTATTGTTATTAGTAAAACCCCCTTATTATATTGGTGTACCCATGTAGTCCCCATATTGTTACTATTGTGCCCCATAGAAGCCCGCTATTGTTATTATTATTCCCTTACATTATTATTGTTATGTCGGCTCTGATTATATTATGACCCTTTAGACTCCTATATATACAAAGGAGGTCTTGTCATTTCTATCATCCAATAATTGTTCATTTGTGTACTTTAAAGGAGGTTGCCCCCTCGAAGAGGCTGAATTCTAAGGCATTCAACTATCGTTTCTATCTTTTTGTGAGCTAGTTTCATAACATTTAGTATCAAAGCATTGGATTCTAGGGTTTCACTGCTTCAAATAGGTCATTGTGGAATTTCTGCTATAACTTTTTTCTGGATGTTTCAGAAGCTAAAAAAAAAACCCATTTGAGACGAAATTGTATTGAACCTCAAGTCCAAATTTCAGAGCTTTTCGCACTATGTAGAGATATGATCTGAGGAATTTGGTCTTTTTGCAGACTCCTGAATTACATTCCAAACAGGTGACATGGGGAAAATCATCATAACTTTCTCTCTAAGTATCGGACTGAAATTTTGTAAGAAGGTACAAAAAGAGGATAGACTTTAGTTTCTTGTATATATTTTTCAGAGCCAAAGGTTGAAACAGTGACTCGAGGCACGTCGTACAAGTTCACTCTACTGAATTAGTCTATAATCAGGTCACTGTGGGAGATTTGGCATAACTCTTGCTTGGAGAATCCAATTTGGATCAGACTAGTTGCATTAGAAAGAGGACACAGAGGACTACTGTAGGTTGCAATTTCAGAACTTAAAGATCTGAAAATACAGAGTTACATTCGTTTCAATATCAAGGTCCTAAAATCAAGAAGAAACAAGATGAGGAAGTTTGATGGCAAGGATCCGGTAAATTGGATACTTCAGATGGAGCAATATTTTGATCTACATGGTGTACCACTATTACAAAAGGAATGTATTGCATAGAAACAGATCAATTTTTATGGTATAGAGGGCTTTGTTCTCCTAAATAACTTGTTACATGGTCAATTTTCACGGAGGAAATGATAGCACATTATGAGGATACAAAGAGCAACACCTTCTTTAGAACAACACCACAACAATTGGAAAGAGTAAAAACGATTTGTTACATAGTGGAAAGTAAAATTATGGCAACAAGGAAGTCTACCCCTCACAACTATAAAGATTGAAGTTTTGTTTCTTCTAGCCTTCCACAACCTACAAGGGTTACACCACAACAATTGGAAGAAAAAAGAGAAAAAGGGCTTTGTTACAATTGTGATAGCAATGCACTAAAGGTCATAAGTGTGCT
>APFE030134507.1:34938-54257 GCA_000404065.3 Pinus taeda
TTTAAATTAATATTTTTATTTCTTTTTAGTTAAATATTCATTAATTTCATACCTAAGATACCATAAACACATTCCTCGCTTAAATAAACTTGCATTCCTCTCTTAAATATTCATTCCCAGGGAGGCTATATAAAACTTAACAATTATAATGACTTTCATTATTACACTTGTTAATTTTTCATAATTGCTCTGAGTTATTTAAATGTAATAATTTTATTATGCATTAAAAAACCTTTATTTTTACATCATTATTAAAGGGAAAATATTTTCCTCCATCTTTATGATTACGTCCCTACTGATTTATAATTACGATCGGTTATTTCAATGCTATCATTCACTTTTATTTCATAAAAAATTGTTCATGCATGCTCACCTTTTACCTTTTAATTAAAAAAGAAGGCGGGTAATGAAAATGTTGAACCTGATGAAAGCGTACACCATCAAACTTAGCATTTCTATAATGACTCCGACTATTACCCTTGTTAAATTTTCATAAAATCTATGAATTTTTAAAATGTAGGAATTTTATTACGTATTATAAAAACCTATCTCTTTACTTTCATTGTTAAAGACAATCTTTTCCTCCAAGTTTATGATTACGTCTTTACTAATTTATAATTACGAGCAGATTTAAATGCTATCATTCACATTTTTTTCATTGCGCATGCATACCTACTTTTTACAAGGCGCGTAATGAAAAGCATTGAGACCATGTCTCAGTGTAACTGATTCTTAACACACGGGTTTACTTCCGTTCATGTTTTCAATATATTGATTAACAAGTTGGAATATAGCTAGTTTATTATTTTAAGGGGCATCTGAATTTAGGTGGAGAAGGTAATAGTTATTTAACCTAATTACTATAAACAACAAGACCGGCTGCGTAGCAGCTAGTCCCTGCAAAGTGGATCGTCAGAAGACTGGTTTTCAAGCTGTGAAGCATTTTAGCGATAGATTGGAGACGTCAAAGACTTTAGCGACCGTTGCCTTTGCCAAAAGAATCTAGGACAGCTTAACACTTGAAATGTTCGAAAAAAACTACAACAGTTTAGCACTGGAAAACATTTCAGCACTACACAATTCTATAGAGTGCTTAATTGTTCAGTTACGGTGTTAGTAGTTAACATAAAACATGGACTCCACTATTCTCGATACATGTGTGTAATTGTCGTGCGTGACTTAGTAGATGTTTTTACGCTTCAGAGTCTCGTTCCATATATTTTACTGACTTATTTGAATTTGTAATGGTAGCGAAACATTTCCTACCTTGTTTCCATTCACATTTACCCTATTTCTATTCACTCTTCTGTCCAACAGCGTAGTGTTCTGGCGTCAGACCAAAATCCAATAGCTTACGAATTTCCCGTTGTATTCCCAACTATTCTTTGATTCTCTATTTTTTTTATAGGCATTGAATTAAGATTTTTCCTGAACCTGTCAAATTTTTTGTTAGTTATGCCACGTAGACACGTTTTGTTTACTATTCTCAGGTTGCTGCTTTAAATGAATATGTGATATCATATGTTTATTAATGTGATAGAGAATTTGTGTTCTTATTTGGTTCTTTAATGATTCATAGCAATAATATTCAGTTTCAATGTGTTTCTCATTTAAAAACTATATGTTAGTGTAACATTGTACCCGTTGCTGTTGCTGTAAGATCGGCTGTCATAATAATAATTGGGATAGTGTAATGACATTATTGTTTCAAGTCGCCAACCGGCCAGAATGTCGACAGGGCACATGATGTGGAATACTACGTTTACAACCAAGGGATGTTCAAGACTGAGCTGTGTAACAAATGGCAGGATGCCCTTATGGAGATCGATGCCAGTTCACACACGGTATCGAGGAACTCCGCCCTGTAATCCGGCATCCGCATTTCAAGACAGACCTATGTCGCATGGTTGTTGCTGGGGACCCAACTTGTTGCAGCCAGATATGAGTTCTTGGCGAAGGCCAAGAAACGAGCTTGGTAAATCGTTTGGTGGCGAATAAACATGCATAATACCCGACGAGTGTCAAATTATCATGTTTTTCCAGAGCATAACACCTGTGCACATAAATCATTGGGTGCATGCACAGATAGTGTAAGATGTCAAACCGGCTTTAACTCCGTGATTTCTATGCCCAGGTATGGGCTTCAGTGAGACTAATGAATTGTGCATCACGTTGCCATTATCGCCTTCGCTGTAAGTTGTCGGTGGCATTGTCATTATTGTTGAAAATTGTAATTCCAACTGTGCGTGAGTGTTTCAGCGTGCAGCGATCCCAGCAACCCCAGCAATTCAGCCCAACGAATTCAGCGATCAGCAACCTCAGCGATCAGCTGATATCGCATCGGCATATCGCATCGGCGGAATAGAAGTGGAGCCTTATAAAGTTGTTTTTACCATTTGCGATGAGCCAGACCCGATGAAGGAAATAATCTCTTTTTGATAAATTATCGGGTCCATATTATTTTCGCTATCGGCGAAAACC
Source organism: Pinus taeda (assembly GCA_000404065.3). Taxonomy (NCBI): domain Eukaryota; kingdom Viridiplantae; phylum Streptophyta; class Pinopsida; order Pinales; family Pinaceae; genus Pinus; species Pinus taeda. Next base: position 37,420 of record APFE030134507.1, read on the forward strand.
AAGTGGTCAGCTCTTTCCCATGCGATAAGCTCTCACCCGATATTGTGGACCCGACTGCTGTTCAACATTTTGGTTCATAATTTTTCGGGTCCGCAAGTGGCTCGTTTTATATATATTTTTGTGCATATATTAAAATATATATATCGGTGGTATCGGGCATGTGGTGATCGGGATTTCGCAATCGGCAGAAACAATGGGTACACATATGTGTGGCATGCGATAAAGCCTGGACCCGATATAGTTCCAAAAGCATATTTTATAATGGGTGAAGTAAAAGCCTGGGAAAGGATTTTTGACGTGAAGTGTAAGTCTTCCTCAGTAAACAGTAAATGCTATTTACTGTGGTTGGTAAGTTTTTGGTGAAGTTTTTTTTAATTCTTCCTGAGCGGGAGTATGGGCATAGAAAAATATCAGTAAAATCATTTAATTTTCACTGTCTTCTTTTTACGGAAGTATGGGATGTAAGTCCTCCCTCTGGTAAGTCATATGATAATGTAATAGAAATACGCACAGCAGTGCGAAGCATAAGTGAGAGCAATGGAGAAATAAGCACTGCAGTGCAAAGCAAAGAGAGAAGGGAACGCACAGGAGTGTGCATGAATATTTTTGTGGGTTGAAATGTTTGATGAGAAAATGGTAAAACGCAGCAGCAGCCTAAAAACCTTTTCTTGGGTAATGTAAGAATTGTAAAAAGGAATGCACAGAGAAGCAGTGAAGTGAATGAAGAAAACCAGGGGGCAGTTTTGGTTTCAAAACCATGAATGGTTTCACACAGTAGTGAAAAGGTAAATGTGTAAATCCCTGTAATTTTTGTTTTTCACACAGCAGTGAATGTAAATGAAATATTTACACACAGTGGTGTAAAATTTCATAGGAGGCAGAGTAATTTCTTTGTAATGTTTTGGAGAATCCCTCTGAGTGAAAGAGGATGAATATGTCTCTGTAAATTCTCTGGTGAAAACAGAGTTTTGGTTGAATGTTGTTTTTGGTAAAACCCTCACAGCAAAGAGGATGAATGTATATCAGTCATTTTATTTTAATGAATGGAAATCTTTATGGTGGTAAAATACTCTATTCTCAACTATTTTTTAAAAGGGTCCTCTGTGCAAAAAGATCCTGGAGCAAAGGTAACAGAGCATTGACTCTGTATTCAGTTAATATTTGGTTTTGGTATTTTCCCATTGAACAAAAATACCCAACAGATAGTGTAAGATGTCAAACCGGCTTTAACTCCGTGATTTCTATGCCCAGGTATGGGCTTCAGTGAGACTAATGAATTGTGCATCACGTTGCCATTATCGCCTTCGCTGTAAGTTGTCGGTGGCATTGTCATTATCGCCCTCGCTGTAAGTAACCTATTCTCAGCATATCATGCAGGCCCAGTGCACAAATATGATGTTGCAGCTGTAACCGAATGCAGGGCCATCTGTTGAGAGGGATTTAGTTTCTGATGGCGTCCCTCAGCTGGTTTCATTTTCCTATTCATGAGCAATTCCAGAAATCCAATTCTGGCATGAACGAAAACATTGCGGGTTACAGAAGCTTTCAGATGCCGATTAAGGCTCGGAACAGGGGAATTTCAGATGTCGCATGGTTGTTGCTGGGGACCCAACTTGTTGCAGCCAGATATGAGTTCTTGGCGAAGGCCAAGAAACGAGCTTGGTAAATCGTTTGGTGGTGAATAAACATGCATAATACCCGACGCGTGTCAAATTATCATGTTTTTCCAGAGCATAACACCTGTGCACATAAATCATTGGGTGCATGCACAGATAGTGTAAGATGTCAAACCGGCTTTAACTCCGTGATTTCTATGCCCAGGTATGGGCTTCAGTGAGACTAATGAATTGTGCATCACGTTGCCATTATCGCCTTCGCTGTAAGTTGTCGGTGGCATTGTCATTATCGCCCTCGCTGTAAGTAACCTATTCTCAGCATATCATGCAGGCCCAGTGCACAAATATGATGTTGCAGCTGTAACCGAATGCAGGGCCATCTGTTGAGAGGGATTTAGTTTCTGATGGCGTCCCTCAGCTGGTTTCATTTTCCTATTCATGAGCAATTCCAGAAATCCAATTCTGGCATGAACGAAAACATTGCGGGTTACAGAAGCTTTCAGATGCCGATTAAGGCTCGGAACAGGGGAATTCAGTAGTTTTTTGAGTTGGGTTTTCGAATTTTTTGTTACAGGAATGATCAATATCTGGGTGTATATACAGTGTGTATGTAACAGAGAAAAGATCAATGCGTTGTGGAAAGATATTGGTGGAAGGCGAAGCAGAAGAAATCGTTGTCTCGTCAAAGGCCTGTTCCCGGCAAAGACATGGGAAAAGGTCGAACCCTTATTCTTCCAGAGGGCTTGACAAGTTTAAGAGTGTCTATGCCGAGCTCTCTGCCAGAAGAGAATATATTTCCAGAAAGACTGGTTTACCAGAGGCCCTGGTGAGGTTTGCTTATTCAAAGAACGGATGGATCACGGTTGTGGTGAGAGGCTGAGGGCTAATTGGGAAGAAAAGCAGTGGCGCGGGCACCGCTGGGGTTTCGATCCTGGGACCTGCTATGAACAATAATGGACAGAAGGGCGGGGAATTGAATTCCGATGGGAAATTTGGCTGCCCAGGAAGGGGTCTGAATTGTGAACCGGGTCAGAACCTTGGTGGCCGCGGGAAGGATTTCTGCAGGTGGTTTTGGCTGCCCAGGAAGGGGTCTGAATTGTGAACCGGGTCAGAACCTTGGTGGCCGCGGGAAGGGGCGGAATTAGCAGCCTGAAGTAGTCTAAGGAATCCTGGCAAAGTCAACTTTCCTGAAGCAAGCTTGGTGTAGACCTAGAGGCAGGATTACGATGTAAATGGAAGGTGTCCACAGGTCTTTGGAACTAGGCGCAACATCTTGTAGCAGTAGTTTTCTGATCATAATCTACAAGAATACTTGCTGTGCTCAGGTGGAATCAGAGTGTAAGTGAAATACGGTGCCATCCAAGGCCTATCCATCCCTGAGAGGAGAAAGGATATGGGGATAGTTAGGAAGGAATAGCGCACTCGGGAAGACAAAGAGATGTCTGGCGGGCGATAGCAATAGCGGCGATAAGGATCAGAGGTAGGATCGTTATCTGTATCTATAGATATCCGCAATGTCTGTGCTGTGACCACGATGTATCTATACACTCTCTATTTGCCTGTGACAGTCGGTCAGTGAGTTAGTTACAAATTAAACAATAGATAGTGAACAATCATACTATTCAAAATTACAAACCTCTTGAGGCTACACCTACCTCTCTGTTCAAAAATTATATATATTTCTATGATTTTTAACAATGAATTCTCAATTTGAAAGTTGTCCTAAAAGTATCAGGATTCTCTGCATCCCAATTCCCTTCTTGTCTCGGTCCCATTGCTGAGGCAGACAAAATCTGGTGTCTTATTGTTGGTCTTATTTTCTAAAGCAGTATTTTCTGCCCGGTTCCAAGATCTGGTAAAAGAAACTAAACTCTATTAAACATCACCAGACTTAGTGAATTATCATAACACAGAATTATCATAAATTGAATATTTGATTGTGTATAAAACAGGCCGCTTTCGAACAGTTGCATCACCTTCGGTTTCTGTTTATATAAAAAATGGTGGATACATTTCGGCATAATATAATAGTCATTGCTGGAGTCCCCATTTCTCAAGCTGGTGAAATGATGCGAATAGGTAAACTTGAAGCAGTTGTGCTCTAGGGAAATTTCTCGATTTTTGCATCTGTATTGTTGTCTACCTCAGTAGAATTGTCTATGCCCCTTGGTATGTTCATAGGCTCTGCCTAGTGTTTTCAAGTTGGTCAGAACGATCCCGGTTGTCCTGATGTAAAAACAACAGGAATGCATCATTATATCAGATTGCTCATCCGGACCAGAATTTGATACAATTCTACAAATAGATTACAAACATGTAAAAATATTATCATAAATCTGACCTTCAGTGAAGATTTCATTTTCCTAGCATTCTAATATTTGCGTGTATAGAGCTGCACAGATTAAAAGAAAAAGCAATTTATCTGTCACATAAGTCTTTGAAAGCAATTTATCTGTCATATAAGTCTTTGAAAATGTTTATTGCAGATGGTTTTTTCTCTGAGTACCTTGCATATCGGCTTGTTTTCTCTGAGTACCTTGCATATCGGTTGAAGGCATAGCTACGCCTGCAGCAAGAACTTGAATCACCTACAGCAAGAACCTGAATTGCCGCTGCTGCTGCTGTTGCTCGACTAGTGCTGTGCTGGAGTTGGCAGGATCAGGTGCACTTCGCCTTCACTTCTCAGAAGCCAGAGAAGCCAGCTCTTAAATATTAAGTTCAACCGAATCAGAACATGAAGACACTGAAGACACCGAATCAACATGCAGACACCGAAGCATGCAACATGCAGTAACCGATTGCAACAAGTGGCAACTTCAACTACTTATAAACTAGTTCTAGTTCAGTGATATACTTCAACATTAAATGTTAGCAAATTAATGCTAAGGCAAACATAACATTACTTTGTGAAGGTGTCAAGTTAGTCTAAATACTTGTACTTCTCCTAACTTTGTCCTAACTTTTGAGCCTGTATACCTCAATTTGAGGCCAAATAAGAAGGAGATTGCGTTGATTGGTTAACAACATAAAATATTGTATTGGTTGATATGTGCTTTCCAGAAACTTTGGTTTAAGCTCCAATTCATATATCGATTATCGTGTCAGACTAATGCGACCGACCAAAATCGATTACTATAGTCCCTGCCAGCCCGAAGGGGCAGGGACTAATAATAGTCATTCAATCCAACTACTCGACATAACTTAATAAACTTATATATAACATAAAATTTTAAAAATAAAAATATTTTATATCTAGAGATATAAATTTTTATATATAACGAGTATAAATTTATCTTAATTTAGAATTTATTAATATTAGAATTCATCAAATTTCTTGAGGTGTAAGTATATTAATTTGTATGTAATTTTTTTTACAATTTTTCACTCTGGGCTGAGCGAATGGGATTGGCTTAACAGGGCTATTAAATATATTCTTTAGTTATATATTCTTTAGTTATGTTATGTGTAGTGGATGTTTAACTTTCTAATCAGGAAGATACACTGACATGGGATGGTCATATTACCAAGGGACAGATAGTGGTAAGTGAGATATACCAAAGGATATATTTGGCGTGGATACTCTAGAAAATAGGTCTTGGTTTTAGAAATCATCGTATTGGGAGATCACTCAAAAATTAAAATGGTTTTGTTAGCTGGCCTTACACTACAAAATTCTCACATGGAAGAACCTTTTTACATAGGGGATTCATTTTCCATGGCATTTTAATTATGTGTATGAAGGATGTGCTAAATGTGAGGCATCTATTGCTATCTTGTCCTTTTGCATCCGCGAAATGGGTTGGGGTTTTACAATTATTAAACATTGGTATGAATTTGATGTAGAGCTTGGTTAGGGACTGGCTTTCCCACTGGTTCAATTCATAAAAGGAACATAGTGCATTTCTCTTTTAAATCATCACGTGCATATGGCGAAGCCAAAATTCTAAGATTTTTGAACAAAAAGAGGCAGATATTAGGAGCACAATGTTAAAGATCGTTGCATATTATGCTAAGATTGGACCTAGAGAGAAGAATCAGAACAAGAGTTCGATCTAGCTTAGGGACATATGGAGGAATTACCCTATTGGCTTCTTTGATGGTGCATGCTCATAAAGGAAGTATGGATGTGACTCCTACATTGTTATAGAGCCTGGCAGATTCTACCATTTCTAGTGGGAGGGTGGAATAGGTACCAACAGTTGTGCCGAAATCATTGCAATACGAGGTGTTCTTATTTGTGCTAAGTGGTTAGGTATAGATGTTTTACATGTATATGGAGATTCGAAAGGTATTGTTGATTGGGTCATGGGGCATTCACATTTTCATCCGCCATTTCTCTCTAATTGGATGCATTGCATTTGTACTTTGAAGAAGTTGTTTCAACAACTATCCTTTAGGAACATCTACAAGGAACAAAATCGAGTTGCAGACACTTTGTTTAAGAGAGGAGTGGGGAATGAATAATGAATGATCAATTTTCCTACTTTTGTCGATGGTCTTTGTCTAATGTAGGGAACATCAACATCATATAGGGCCAATTAGTTGGCTCTCTTGACTGTGATCTTTCTCATTTTTGTTTTCGATGGCCTGTAGTGTACAAGTTTATGTCGCAGTGGTTTTCTTATGATATTTTTTTCAGAAAAATTTCCAGAGTTATGATAGAGAAGATATTAGTATGTAATGTAAAAGATTGGCTAGAAAATAATAAAGTTGATTCACTGAGATGCTTCATAAGGATAGGACTTTCTTGGAAAATATGAGTTTGTAGATGTATTTTAATTCATTTTGTGGTTAGATGTTCATGGTGAATATACAGTGAAAGATCCATGTTGTTGTCACTTTTTTTTTCAATACAAAGATAAGCGTTTTTTCTAATAAAAAAAATGTATTTTTTCTAGTTTTTCACATGCACATAAAAATATACATATTTGAAAATTTGATTCCTAACCATCTTACTAAATCTAAATCTAAATTAAAATAAATCTATACTATTGTTACCTATCAAAAACTCAATTAAAAATCGCTATATTTATAAATATTATGTGAATTTGTAAGATTCATATTTTATCTCTATAATTATTTACCCCACACAAAAAATCTTATAGGATTATTTAAATTTATATTTCTATTATTTTTAATTAAACATTCATTACTATTACCCTTATATTATTATACTTACCTCCTCTCTTAAGTATTCATTTCCCATTACACCATAAATTTAACCATTCTATTTAATAATCTTATATATTATTTAAATTAATATTTCTTATTTATTTCCCGGCTACGGGTGTCAATTAAAGGGGATGGTACAGAGGCGGGCTTCCCACTGGGCAAGTGGCAGCCCAGTCCCGCCATCTGTCCTGTTCATTTATGGGCCTGCCACCCCCGTAGCATTACATTGAAGGCGGATAGTAAATATAACCTGCAGCTAGTCGCGCATCGCACTATGGCTCGCCCGCGTTCTGTTTCTCCGGCAATCGGTATGCAGCTACTCTGTGTTGGTTTGCTCATGGCCTGGGTCTTCGCTTCGCAGTATATTAACTGCAAGCCTGCGCTGGTAATTCACTTCTTTCAATTCGTTCTGTTTGTTGTCTGGCTCGGGGGGTATTGTTTGTGTGGTTTGCAGTTGGTTTTTGGGTCTTGGAAGCGGTCTCAGAGGATCAGACCTAGGCCCTCAACTCAGAAGGCCTTGGTCTCTTCCTCTGAGTGCCCTGAACTTACAGTTTGTCAGTATCAAGCTCCTGTGATGTTGTATTGTCGGCTCTCGGTGTTTATTCTTGTTGCGCCCCTTTGTGTTCCCGCTGTCGGGTATCTCCTTCCTTTTGTGCTCCTGCAAGTCTTCACATCCTTGGGCTCGAGTTCTTGGCTCCCTGTGCCTTTGGACTCGAGGAGACATTGCTCTCTGTGCAATCTCCGCTCTAGTTTCACTTCTCATTTCATTCCAGAATACTGCGAGAACGGCTTCGCCTTATTAGCCGCAGGGGCGGGTCTCGGGGAGGCACCAGAGGAAGAGCCAATCCCCAACGCTCCTCTCACTCCACAGAATCCTCCTCAGACGGAATTGATTCACGGGGTGCAAGGCGAGGCCGAGGGAGAGGCAGAGAACGAGCTTGTGCTGCTGTATGCGCGCATATCTCGCATCCCTCGACTCGATTTTGCTTCCCATGCTCACTGGATAATGCAATGTACTATGTATCTATTCGAATTGAGAAATGTGACAAGCAGTTCCACCAGAAGTCCCTAAGGAATAAAGGCCTCCTTCTCCAGTCCTTTGTCAAAAAGAGCTCAGGCTGCGGAAACCTCGGGTGCGGTGGCGGGTCCAAGCGAGTCGGCAAAAGACGACGCTCCATACACTGATTCAAGCACGTCGGATCAATACGGATGCAGGATCGTGGAGGAGTAGCCCTCCACCTCTGTGGATGTTTGAGCCTGCCTCCAGGGCGTTCTGGTCAGGACATTGCCCAAGATGGTGGTTCTGGCGTTTCAATGGTGTTTGTCTGGTAATTTTAGTGCTCAGCCTTCTTCGTGGGGTCTTTTTTGTAAAGCTTAAGAATTGTTCAGCTATGTTCAGGTCAGAAGCGGTTCTCATACACGCCTATGTGTGCTGTTATATTGTAATCTGTATCACTCTTGGGATAAAGTCTGGGACTGATAGTAATGTTTGGGTCATTTTGTCTATCTCTCAGCTGGTTACGGTTTTTGGCAATCTGTTGGTCTTCCAGTTATGGTCTGTGACAACTGTCTGTCCTCTAGTTATCAAGGTTCTGTGTCAAGTGTCGTTTTACACTTAGGTGTCAAGCTTTGCTATATCCATATCAGTATGGTGAATTTTGAGGCCTGCCTCGATGTAATCTTTTTGTAACCGTCTGTATAATAATAGAAGTAGCCTAATTTACAAAAAAAAATATATATATATATATCTTATTTATTTTTTAATTAAACATTTATTACTATTATCCCTAATATACCATAAACTTACATTTCTCTCATAAATATTCATTCTCATTACACCCTATACACCATAAACCTATACCTTATTGATTCTATAATGACTCCATATACACCATAAACCTTAGCAATTGTATAATGAGTTTCGTTATTACACTTTTTAAATTTTCATAATTTCTATGAATTAGTTTGTAGGTTTCTGTGGAGTGGTTTTTGAGAGGCTAAATTCGGATGATCCACAGTGTTCTTCATTCTTTTGTCGACGTTTCGAGCCTATACCAAGACTCATCATCAGGACTTGATATACAGAGAGGAGAAAAGCGAGAAATAAATAAGGTTAAGGAGGGTTATGAGTATAAGCCAACCTTCTTTTTTGTTTAATCATATTTAGTTTATTTATTTTATATTAATGTCTTTATGTTATTATAATTATTTATTTATTAATGTTATTATTGTTTATTATTTTTTTATTAATTGTTTATATACTTTGATATATATATTATATATATATTTTATTTACTATGAATCATTTAAATGTAGGAAATATCTTTTCCTCCAAGATCAAGTCTTTAATAATTTATAATTAAAATAGGTTATTTCAATGCAGTCATTCATTTTTATTTCATAAAAAAATTGCCCATCCAGACTCACTCTTTAATTAAAAAATAAGGAGCGTAATGAAAATGTTGAACCTGATGTCAAATAACCACTTTAAACTTAGCATATACCCTAAAACTTAGCATTTCTACAATGACTGATTATTACACTTGTTAATTTTTCATAAAAAGATATGAATTTTTAAAATGTCGGAATTTTATTTTTCATAAAAAGATATGAATTTTAAAATGCCGGAATTTTATTATGTATTAAAATAACCTATATCTTTATTCCAGGGTTAAAAACAAAGTATTTTCCACAACTCTATGATCACGTCTTTACTAATTTATAATTACGATCATTCACTTTTACTTCATAAAACAATACCTACCTTTTACAAGGCGCGTAACGAAAATGTTGAACCTGCCACTTAAAATCATTTGGACAAAGTATCAGTAGTACTTATCATATTTGCTGTTAGAAGTATATAGCGTATTTATTTTTTTACTTAAAAAATAAATTTTAACATTATAAAATTAAAATTTATTATTTATATAAAATTAAATTTATTTATTTCAAATATTGTATTAAACATTTCCTTTATCGCGTAATATGACGAAACACGATTTTAATATATTACATCATTAATTAGTATGGTACCATTCACATAATTTTTACTAATAGAAATCGATTACTTAATACAATATTATTTTAGGACCTTGACAGCGTCAAGACGATCACTCACCTACCTCTACAACCCTGATGGCAATTGGCGAGTCCTATTTGTGCGACTATAGCATAGTTAATGCTATAGTCCTTACACCCCTGACAGGAATTTGACCTCATCGCATACCATGTTCATGCATCTATGCATGCATCATCACCTAGCTCCGGCGATGCCTTCCTACCCGAGCTTGACCTCATCACGGCCCATGGGCTCCCATGCGAACATTCTTCGGCATCCGAGCATTTCTCGGGGACAGATACCGAGACTAAATTAAACTATGGACAGATAACGAGACGACTTAATTAAAACATTGACAGATATTTTCCAGACGCTGCACGTCGCTGTATTTCAAATTTCAAATTTCAGTTTTGAGCGCCCCTCTTTTTCAAATTTGAAATTTTAGTTTTGCACCGTCCAAAACACTACATGAATTCCCATGCCCGGGATGTTGGCTTACTGGTGTATTTCTTCCATGGCTGCTGGATAACAAACTGCTTCTTTGTTTTTGGTGTTGTTTGTTTTCTTAAATTTTTGAAGCCATGGATGCCATTGTCATTTCATGTTGCATGTGGAAAACAATGAGGCTTTCCCTCAGGTAACGTCGGTCTCTCTGTTTCACCTGGCATCTGACCACGATGAAATTGTGAAACATAATGCCCTCTTCAATCAATTTTTGCCTCTCGGCCTGTCAATTAATACTTGGACTATAATATCAATTGCTCTGCGTGGAATTCAATTCGATGTCATCAATTATGTTTCCTTGCAGCTGAAACAGGAGGAGGCCGCTATTAGAAATGAAATTGTGGACGGAGGAACCATGTAAGGTGAAGGAGGCCTTCAACGTGTTGGACGGAGATAGCAACAAGAAAATCAATTTGTTGGATCTCCAAGATTTCTTCACTAGCAGTTGCTTCCGTATGGGGAAGGGGCCGAGCAAAGAGGAAATTGAGGGAAGAATAATTGTTTCCCATGCCGACAACAGTGGCTCAAGCAGAGAGGAAATGGAGGGCAGGACAATTGTTGTCTACTCCACTCTGTGAATTTTGAAGAGTTTCACTGGATTCTATGGCTCATTACACAAGAAATCGATGAAATAAATTAACCTAGATCCAACACTAATAATGGTGAAATGTGGGCATTGAAAGAGGTGTTTAATGTCATGGAAAAAGACAGAGATGGGATTGTGAGCATAGAGGATCTGAAGACCATGTTCTCCTTACAAATCGAAAGATTTGGTTGCATGTTCGAATCTCAGGTTAACGAAGACGATGATGATATAAATTTTCATCAAAGTCCTGTTTGTGGATACAGGAAGCGATTGCCTCCATAGCATAACTCTGATTACAATATGGATGTCGATTGGGATGCCCACTTGTAATGCCCCACTTAAATCTTATCCTACAAATTTTGTTAATGTTTACATTATCTAAAAATATTGAGAAATATAGGTCTAATATAAAATTCATGATTTCCATTATTTAAATTCTCCACTTACCTTCTCAAATTGAATATTGCGTAGAATTTGGTCTCCTTCCATTATTTCAAAATGTATGTATTCATTTCACATTACCCAATGTGCCCTCACATTTATTAAGGAGAAGACATTGTCCTCTCCATGTAATTACATTTCACATTCCCCCATGTACCCTCACATTTACTTGGGAGAAGACATAGTCCTCTCCAACTCATTATCAATATATATATTCATTTCACATTACCTAATGTACCCTCACATTTACTAAGGAGTAGACATGGTCCTCTCCACGTAATTACATCTCACATTTCCAAATGTACTCCTAGCTTACTTGGGAGAAGAGAAGTCAACTATAGGGATGGGTGAGAAGTGAATGACATTAATGAGAGGTGGTTGAGATGGAGAAGGGAAGGAGGGTATAAAAAGGGAAGGGGGAAGGGAGAAGAGGGGAGTTTTGGGGGAGGTTTTGTTTATGATTGTGGGGGTTGGTTGTGATTGTTGGGACTTGTTATGATTTTGGGAGACCTTGGAAACCTATGGAGGTTTCTTGGGTTTGAGAGGAGGAAAGTATTGTTATCTGGTTTTGCACATTCTTCTTGGGGACACACTATCTCTGGTTGGACTTGGGCACGGAGGGCTAAGGAACCTGTGGAGGTTTCCTGGGCTAGGAATTTGTTTCCTAGTTGGCTGGGTCGGTGAGAAGGAGCGTTCAGCTGGAGCTATAAGACAAAGGTATCATCATCAACCGCCGGAACAGGTATTTGTCCATGGACTACTCTTGTTAAGTTGATATCAATGGAATGCTCACCTTAATTTATGTTGCTTATGATAATATGATAAGATGTTAAATGTTTAAAGTTTTGTGAGAAGGTCAGCAAGTTCCTTTTATTACATTTAAATTAACAGGAAAATAGATCTGTTAGTGTATAATACATTGAGGCTCTAATAATTGGAATCGGGTTCTTACACGTGGTATCAGAGCTTTGGTTCAAAATCTGGACTCAAAGCCCACTAAACCCCAAATATCGCTAGAACGAGGGCTTGAACCTCTGACCTTGTAGCTGTTAAGCTGTTGTGGTTAACACCTTTGGCATTGTCTTTTGAGCTGAAACAGAAAATGCTAGCTTCCCACCCACTTTGGTAGCTATGTTCTGAGAGGATTACCATGGTTTCCATGTTGTCAAAACTCTCACTGGGATTGTAACTAGCGCAACAGTTCCAATCCTTCCAAAAACAAAAAATATAATCAGTTGGTTTCTGGTTTCATAAGATTGAAACAGAAAGTGTTAGCTTTCCGCCCACTTTGGTAGCTATGTTCTGAGAGGATTACCATGATTTCCATGTTGTCAAAACTCTCACTGTCCTCTAATAAAGTCAATGTAACATTCGATGCTTCAACTCAAAAGCAGAATTAACACCACAGCCAACGCTCTCAAAGCCAAAGCAGTGAACACCGATAACAACAGAGTGAGAACTGTGTGCGAGCAGGGTCAACTTGAAAAATGCATGCATTCTTTACATTCATTGGACTGGTTCTCAAACTCTTCCACATATGCATGTCTGCTTGAGGAATGCATTCAGAAGAAAAATCTCTCAAAAGGAAGATTAGTTCATGCCCATATGAATAGTAAAACCAGATATCTCTATCCTAAACATCCCTTTTAAACATGTATTGCAAATGCGGAAGCATAGACGATGCATGCAATGTGTTTGACAAAATTCCGCAACGAAATGCAGTGTCATGGACCACGCTGATTGCAGCTTATGCCAGGGATGGTTATGCTGAAGAGGCTTTGCAGTTGTTTTATGAAATGCAAAGAGCAGGCATCAAACCAAATCAATTCACCTTCACCAGCGTTATTGGCGTATGCACAAACTTGGGCACTCTTATGGATATCCACAAGGAAGTAATCCATCACGGGTTTCAGTCCCGTGTTTTTGTGGGGAGTAGCCTCATTAAATGTGTTCATAGAGGAGTGCATTGAATATAATCCAAGGTCCTGATGCTATTACTGTGTTCTGAGCAGATATAGTAACAATAGTATGCTCTTAGGTATTGAATTGCTGAATGAACCTCTAGCAACAAATGTTCTTGTGGATGTTTTGGCTTCCTATTTTTCAAACGACTATCAAACCATGCGGAAATACTCTACCACAACATATGTTATCATGTGCCAGAGGATTTGAAATGTTGATCCACATGAGCTGTGTCAAATAAATGATGCATTTTCAAATATAGTTGTCGATGTTCACTACTATAATATTTTTTGATGATTATTTTAATAACAAGACTGTGCATACTACATGCACACAGGTCTTTGTGGTTATGGGAGGCATTGTCATTTCAACTATCCCCCAAACGAAAAACTGGTACATGTTTCATTAATTCTCCTAAACACCCATACCACAGTTATTGTTATGGCGAGTAGATAATTGTTTTATGTTAGAAGCTTAAATAATAAAGCATGAATTCGTCAGAACTTCTAAGATCCGATTGGCTTAGTCCAGTAGTTAGTGGGTCTGATTGTAGGCTGGAACAGAGAATCCTGCTGCTTGTAGCACTGCGGGTAGGGGTCGCATTGAATCCATGTGATAGCACTGCCTGTGTCTATGAGAAAAAACATTCCAGAAGAAGGGGTGCCGAATCCCACTCTCACAATATAATTCCCTGTGCCAATCGTCTGGCCTGAGGCAACCCAGCTCTCCAGATCCTCATAGGAACCCACAGCTGAAGCATTCTCACGAGCTACATCACTTTGAAGAATCCGAAGAGCCAAGACAGGCCATGGGACATTGGCAGGCCTAATTGGAGAACATGATCCATAAATATGATGTATTAGCAATCTCAGATTGTTCTCATCAAGGTCAAAAGTTGGATTTTTACCAATAGGATAGGGATCAGTCAGGCTTCTCCATTGCAAAGATTCCAGACTCGTGAGTGCAAAGCCATTGCTATGATCCCCTTTTGCTAATTTCAGTTAAGCCAGCAAACACAAAGCAAAAAATGCCTACATGCTTATGTCCTGTAACTTTTCTGCCTGCCATAGCTGGCATATAGCTCTGAGAACTTCAACTTGTCGATGTCTATTCTGGCATACAGGTCTCGGAATTTCAACTTGTCAAGATCTGTGCTTCACAGTGTTTCTTCCACTATTCCTTCTGGAATTCTGCATTTCAGAGAGGCAGCCATACTGGATTACGATGTGCAATTCACGCCTCTTGTGGCTTCCAGATCCAGCCCTTCTCAGTATTTTGTGAGCATGACATGCATCAATGTGGGCGATGAGTTTCTTCCCATTTCTGCTACTGTCATGGTCAATTCAGGCACTGTTATTTCTCGGTTTGAGCAGTCTACATATGGGAGATTGAGGGATGCATTTACCCAAAACCTGCTCTGTATATGGACAAGAAAGACATGAGTAAATGATCAATGATTCATTGAATCCCTTCCATAGTATACAACAACCAGGTCCACGCATGCCTTTTTTGTAACTTTTCCCAAGTGAGGGCCTTGTGTTCAAGGCTAACCACATAAAGATCCAAGCCTTTAAAGGACATTTGAATTACTAATTTTTTTTTCCACCACCAGACCCAAGCCTCCCACTTTCAACTGCACAAATGGTTGAATCACCTAACTTAGGAGTGTAAACCCCACTTGATTTTTTTTTTTTGCTTGGAGATCTTTTCCATTCTTCCACAAAGTTAGGAAATTATATACTTTTGAGTTATGACCTGCCACCAAAAACCCTTACGTCCAATCAAGTGCCAAAGACAGAGCATATAAGGTGGGATTAAGAGCATGCAGCTCACTTTTCAAAGCAGGCCTTGGAACTTGGGCTCTTGTAAAAATGGAGGATTGCTAAAATAGCATATTTTCAAAACCTAATTGTGTAGCCAGTTTTGACTGGATGCATAACTTTAAACGATTTGGATTTTGAATTGAAAAGAAAATCTTTGCTGAAAAAGAAATAAACAGGGACAGAATATGGCCATTGACTGCTCTTTGACCTATGATAAATTTAAAATTTAGAGCATGTTAGCATGGGCTAGATTCATAAGGTCATAAATATGTTTCGAATATATATATAATGGCTGTTGTACTAGATTTCTTCAAAAAAATCAATGTTGCTGCAAAAGAATGCACTTTAAACTGTTGATGAAAAATTGACTTCTTCCCTCAAGATGATACTGGCCATTGGTTGTTTGATGAACACTAACTGAAGCCAAGAATCAGTAACACAGAGTTCATCACATATTGCAATACAATTTTGACTTTACTTCTCAAGCCAATTTAGGTTATCTGTATGATTAGCAAGAGAAGAGATCTTAGCCATATAGAATATTAGAACCATCTTAAGCTCATAACAAGTAATGATGCGAGGTTATCCAATTGCTCATCAAGTCCTCGAGACTGGTGATGCACTACTGTAATCCCTGAAGATGACTACTGATGCAAAATGTGCCACTGGTGTATCTGAAGATGTCTGCCAAGCATATCGCAAGTCTGATGATCCATATTTCATTGTTAACCTGTACACATTCTTGCCACAACTGTACAAGCCTGAGATGATCCACAATTCTTTGAAGATCCCTCAAGGTCTTTTCACACTTAATTGAGAGGATATACTTTAATGAAAATATTAGCCTCAATCTTATACAAAGTTTCTATGCCACAGACCTTAATATGATTTTGCAATATAAATCAACCTTCAATTTTAATGCATGTCATACCTTGAGAGATGAGACGTTTATCTGTCAATAGGAGTGCTTGAAGTTTCTTTTAATAACTTGCTTCCTTGTGATGAGGATTCATGCTTCATACTGTCCATGGTCCTAATGTGTTGATATTGAAACTGCCTTCAGACAAGCCAAGTACGAATGCCTTAATGAAATTACTGCTCATAACTGACACGGAACTGATTAGCCTTTGATTCCTTTAGAAACGAAACTACAGTATCCCACAGATATGTTTGAAAATGCCTTCCAACATGATGGAGAAGGAAAACCTTACTGCTTCAGATGTTGTGCTTCAAGTTCATAGAGTTTCCACTGTTGTGACTAAGCCTTCTGAGAGTTCAGAGATATAGGCAGGCCGCACTTAACACTTGACTTAAGTAACTTCAATGTAACTCTTATTAAGACTGTAATTATTTCACAGATCCGCTATTTCATAAATTGAACTTCATCCAAGATGCTAGAGTGCAACAATCTCAGATCACACAATCATTAGATTCAGACCAAATTTTCATAAATAAGCTGAACACAACCACCATCATAATTGAGCCTACAAATGTTAGGTTGACACAAATAGGGCTCTGCCATTAGTAAATAGAATCTAACATGAGAAATTTGAGTACCATGGTCAAATGGAACTAATGATCGAATAATCTGCTTGCAAAGAAGATAATCAATCTGTTTAAGGCAAAATATAAGTGTTGGAAAATAAAGAAGATAAACACTTTTAGCCTGCTTCATT